>JAWWVC010000115.1:0-11893 GCA_033807815.1 Rumohra adiantiformis | reverse complement strand
GTTAATATTTATTCTTAATTGATTAATGTTTGTTTTTGTTGCAGATTCAGCGCGATGGATCTTCATTGCACCGGAATGCTTTGGATGAAGATGAAGAACAAGACGATGATAACAGTTAGTTATCTACCGTAGTTTAGCGTCTCTTAAAAGAGACTTCACTTTTTTGTAACGAGAAAATCCCACATATGTATAAACTTCTCATTAGTAAAGTGCAGCAAATTTTGATTTATTTTGTAAAGTGCAGCAAATTTGAGAATTTATTTTGTTTTGAAGTTTTTATTTGTTTGATTTAAATGGAATTAAAAATAGAGGGGGAGCCCTTTTGGATGGAGCAAAATTGAAATTTGCCCCATCCAAAAGGCCCCCCCCTGTATTTTTAATTCTATAGGGGGGGTATATAGGAGGGTATAGGCGCAGGTAGATCCGCAGGTATGTGCGTGCGTGTTTGCGCGGGTACCAGCGCGGGTATAACACTCTATACCCGTGTAGATACCCGCACATATTACCCTCGTAAATACCCGCTCAAGAGAGATAAAACCAAGCTAAAATTCCAGTGTTGTTGCACGAGTATGTTTGAGGGAAACATACCCTCTTTTTAGTAGTGTTTCGAACCCACAAGATTGCACGCTTTCTTTACCTCAAATGTCAGTATTGTGTATCTTTGATTAGTAGCTTTCCCTTTAGCGGAACTACTTGGGCTCTTAGGATGCTTTTACGGATTGGGATTTCCAAATGTAACTATGTAAATTATCCTAAAGCACTTTTTTGCATCTCGACATATATAGTTTACATACAGGTATTTTTAAGCGAGACCCTCAACATGAAATCTATAAATGCTTGTGTGAGAGGAGCTTACAAAATAAAATTGTAGCTATATAATTATTATCATAGGGAGTGCCAAGGTGCTACCTTTGGTAGGCAAAAATGAAAACTTACAATTTGTCACCACTTGATGAAGACACTTGAAAGTTTCATGTCCATGTTTCTTAAAAGTTCATGTTGATGGTACACTTGAATGTAGTTTTGTGGCACGTTTAGCATCCATGCTTTCTTTTTTGGGTCACCATGATCATGTGTGCTCATGTATTATCACCCTACTTCTTTGTGGCAAGGACTTGTTACAACAACTCCATAGTTTGAAAAAAAGGTTTTAATTCTGTGGAAGTCATACAAGAGTCACTGTAGTTTGGGCAGTTTGTGAAAGAGTTTTAATCATCCACTCCCATCAATAACGATACAATGGCACTCATTCTTGGCTTGCATTAGTATCTAGGAGTCACATTCACCCTTAGGCCATGTTTCATGGTCATAACCATCATCATTCTATATTGAACTTTGTGATTAGGCACAAGCTCAAAACGAAAGAAGCGAAGAAGCATAGCTGCAGTGATTTTCATTTGCAAGTACGCTGCATCCTTTCCCAAGCACATTCTTGGTCCAGCCTACACACATTGAAAGATACATTAGATGTCAGATATAAGAATTGCGTTCTCAAAGATATTGCAAATGAAGAACAAAGGAAGGTGTTTAAGTGAATGTCTTAAAGCACAAAAGTGTTACTATGTTGAAGATGGAGCTACTATGGGAGCCCTTTTTTTAATGTCCATCTTCTTTAAATGCACTAATACAAATGCAGAGGCACATTTATGCAAAAGAGGGGTTCTCTACCCAAACAATGAGGCACAAACTTAAACAATCCCTTGAATCAAATCTTTTTACGATGTGTTGCTAGTGAGATAGTACCTGGAATGCCGTGAATTTGAAAGGAGATTGAGGTTGAAAGGTTTCATTGACAAGCCATCTCTCTGGCTTAAAGAAAAATGCATCAGTACCCCAGAGGAAGGGCATGCGACCCATGGCATAAGGAATGTAGGCCACTTGATCTCCTGCCTTTAAGTGAGTGCCATCTGGTAGAACATCATCTCTTAATGCCACCTTTCCGTCCTACATTGGAATATTCAAATAAGCTTTCCAGACATTTTGAAACAAACTAATTTGACAGTAAAGAGGGAAACTTCTAGTGTATCTTTCAGGGCATTCAAAATTAGCACCCATAAAAAACGGGCTATTTACCTAAAAACGGGTGAAACGACCGGCAAAACCGACCCTGGTGCCACTGTGGACACACACAAAAATGCACTCACGCAGACACATTCGCGCGCATGCACCACGTACGTGCAAATATTGAAGTGAAGTGCGAGTCGGGGAGCAGTGTCGATTCGCCAAGATTGAGGAAAATTACACTCTTTTTTCCCATTTTGTAGTGGTTTATAGTGTAGTTTTGAAGGGCGTTCTCAACTTTTGCAGCCAAGGAAAACGGCCAAAGTACCCGGAAAAGAGCCGGCAAAAATCAACCGTCATGTGATTCAGACCTGTCTGCTGGGACGGAGCTTTTGGATTCAATGAGGAGAGGACTCGTTTTCAAGATTCAATGAGGAGAGGACTCGTTTTCACGCCTTTTTCCAGCACGCGCCATTGAAAGCGAAGGCCCTTAAAAAAACGAAGAAAAAACGTGCGGGAAATATCACGTTCAATCACGCACTCATTATTTTCAGGATTAGCGACAAGATTTCTCAGGTCTAGCTACTGTAAAATTTTCCATCACCTATATTGCACTGTAATATAGCAGAATTAGCGACTGATTATTTTCAGGATAAGGTGCTAATTGTTTTCAAGATTTGGCGACTAATCACTTTGAGGATTAGCTAATGTAGAACTCTCCATTACCTATGTACTGTATAATCTAAAGGCATATTCTCAATTACCTATGTGCTGTTTATTCTATAGTCAGCTATTGTACGCCTTAATTTTAAGCTGCTTGAATGGATTAAGAAACATAATTTATAGTGCTGGTAGCTGTTGTAGGCCCCTGTAATTAATAGTTTAGGCTCAAGCTGGATTAGTTACTGAGGTATATTGTAGCTTAGTAAGCTGCTGCCAATAGGTCCCCGAGCTAATTTAGACTTAGTTCCGATTTGGACCGGCAGGGGCGTCTGCCGCTTTAGAAGTTAAAACTAATTATCATTGGCCCGCCGGCTGTTGTGACTAGAGTACTTGCTTGTGACAGATCAGAAAAAAGAAAATTACAGATAATGCCATATGTAGTTAGCTCACATAAAATGCCAGAGAGATGATCGTACGCACCCGTGGCACGGCAGGGTACAAGCGGAGCGTCTCGGCGAGCGCGGCATGCAGATAGGGGGTGCTGCTGCTTTGCAAAGCTTCATAAGACAGCACCTTCTCCGCAAACTCCTTCATGCCAAGAGCAGCTCTGTTCTTCATTATACGTCTACTTTCTCCCTCATTCCGCAATATTATATGACCTGCATCTAATTCACACCCACATGATCTACTGGTATCTTTACTTAAGGAGTGATTACTCTCCAGCTTGATGAGCTCTTGGAAGACCGCCTCCTGCGTGTCAGGGTTAGTGCACATGCAGTATAGAAACCAGGACAGCGTGCTAGCCGTTGTGTCCCTGCCGGCCATTACGAAGCTCATTATTGCCTCTCTCACTTCCTCAATCATCTTCTCAGCTTCCTCATGCTCTTTAATGGTACATTCCTTCAGATTCTTCATGCCTTGATTATCTGTAGGAGCTTGCTTTTGGGCGTGCAGATACAAAATGAAGCGCGACAACAGGTCTTCAGCGGCACCCTCAGCATTGCCAATCATGTCCTGCACCCACAAGGGTTTAGCCATTTTATACGTTGCTGATCCTAGAATTAGCTCGAGCGTCTACAGACACCTCTAGGCTAGCTGGGTGTACATAGGGGGACGATGATCCCCGCCGCCCACCCACCACACGTCGTCGCTAGCTAGGTCTCACTCCACGGAAACTAATGATGTAATTGAGTTACTGTACTCTATGTAGCCATATGCGTTTGAGTAGCTGTTTCCGGCCACAGTTCAAGCTTCCTTTTGCGTATAATTTGTTACTAAACCTCTTAGCTAATCTTGAATGAAAAGGAAACAGTTCTATGCTAATTACCGGAGTGCTTTTCAAGCTGCCAGCATGCGCAGTGGCGCCCAATGTTAGGGCTTCCGCTTGCATTCTCGACATCTTTTGCTTGATTACATGTGTAAGGAATTCGTTGAATCGCGTGATGTCCCGACGGAGGACCTTCTCGGAGCCGACATTAAGAAACCTCTGTAGCCTCCACCAAGGGAACACATACCTCCGTGTTATCATCTCTTGCGCATTGTCTAGCGTGGTTGCTATGGATGGATCCTGGCAAATGCTTGATTCCATGATATCACTTCCGAAAACCACTTCACAAATTGAGCTGAAGGTCATGTTCAGAAGAAGCTCCTGCATTCGAGTTATTATTTGCATAAGTTGACGTAGCTTTTATTGTTTAAAGCAAGATCTACAAGTGCGCGTGGGAAAGGGATTTTGATCAGAGCGGCTGGATGTTAAGTGCAGAGGGCATTGAAGTTTCTATATTCAGGAAGCTACAGATTGAAGCCCTAAATATTGATGTACATGCATATCATACCTGAACATCCACTGATCCCTGGTTGGACATGGCAAGCACCTCCACAAGCCTCAAAGCATTGTTTCTGTACACTGTTGAGCTCAGCTTTCTGAGCTTCTTGATTGAGAATTCGAGGCTGCTGAGCTTCCGGTGCGCTTTCCAAATGGCCCCATCTGAATTGAGGATTCCATTGCCTAGCAAATCAAAAAGGCGATGGTGCGATTCTTGTCCCTGCAATTACCAATAAGTAACAGCAACTCTTATTGATCAAGAGACAAAAAAGGAGCTTCCTTTGGACATGATTTGCAAGCATGCCACGAGAAGTTTTAGACAATCTGCGGCCTACGACAGCATTATGCAGAGGTGCCACGCAGCTGGAGATGTAGGGATACAGCAGGGGCCGCTGCCGGCACTGGGCTCCTTGAGAAGTTTTAGACAATCTGCTAGCTGGGCCTTTGCGGCACCTCTTCTGCTGAAACTCATCATGTTGCACATAAGAAGAAAGGGGGCTATATTCCGCAAAAGTTATAAGCATGTAGAGCTTTTTGTGCTGGAGGCGGGCTCACAATTCCGAGCCAGCCATGTGCTTCATGCAGGGGCTGACACATCCCCCACTTTCGCAACGCACCTAGCTGCGAATGCACGGTGTCAACTCCACATTTGACGACGAGGGAAAAGGACGGCAAATTAGGGAGTTTCGAAAGAACCAGTGCGTGTCACATGATTTAGAGTGGTTTCCATGACTCACTTAAAGAGTCACGCATATCACAATAGTGGGCAAAGGCCTCGGCCATAGTTATACTGCTGTACAAAAGCCTCTCGTTCGTGTGCACGCACGGCGTAACAAAGCACCACATGGATTTGAGTAATTATTGAAGGTAACAGTATATTGGCCTACCTTGGGGTAGTTTTGAAAGTTGGTCTTCAGGATGTGCTCCACATTGGCAGGATCAACAGTGAGGTAGCTGCAGCGGGACAAAAACGACATTTTGACGGTGCGGTGATCATCATCAAAATAGCCAGTGATCCAGTCGAGCAATCTCTCGTAGTTGCGCACGGCCTCTAGTTGTGAGCCTAGTATCGGCCAGGTTTTGGGGTCCTTACGTCTATCATTTTGCTGCACCCTGCTGTGCATCCATACTACCCTATAACATACATACCATATGATTGCTGCAAGGGCCAATGCAAAGAATGGGAGGACTAATCCACTCACTGCAAAACCCAGCAGTGTAAGGAGGAGTACGTCTGCGCATGGACTTTGAGCGCTTGATAAACTCGCAACCATACTACTATCGTAGCCGAAAGAAAACAGAAGTGACCGGAGGTAGGTGTCGCTTGAAGGTGCTGTTTGGCGCAGGCTTGATTCTGTGAGATGGGGCTGCATGCAAGGAGCTGGGGTCTATCTTTATAGGCAAGAATCTGTTCAAAGCCAGCAGAATTCGTTCAAAGACAACAGTACAAGCAGAAGGGGTCTATCTTTGAACGAATTCTGCCCGTCGTGTGTGTGTGTGTGTGAGAGAGAGAGAGAGAGGCGTGCAGGGGGCGGCCCGGGACCAAATAGCATTATAAAAAAAAACTCTAAAAGAAAATAGCATTAGAAACTCCCAATTGACTTAACGTTACTTCGTGAGAAGATGTTTCCCGATTGACTTAACGGTACTTCGCGAGAAGATGCTTAGGAGACCCACCAATTAGGAATCCTAAAACAATGGCGTTTTTATGATCCTCCTCTCTAACTCCATCCTTTTGCATTCAATTCCCCCCTCCCCTCAATGAGAGAAGGGCTCTCTTCCTAAGGTGAGGGGGTAAGTGTGTCAGTGTCAGATGAAAGGGTCCAATCTCGATTATTATTGAAAATAACTGGTGAACCCCCCTACAAGTCACCTTACCAAAATTATCAATGTAAGAATTGCTCTATTTTAAAGTGCTTTTCCCCAGACATTCATCCCAACAAAAAGAGCCCGCGGAGGAGACCCATTAAAAGAGTTTTCATGAGAGGGTTAAATGGGCTTGAGTTTGATGAATATGAGCCCCAGCCTTGTTTTCTATTTCTAAGATCTAAAATGTGAAAGGCTAGTGACTGAAAGAAAGGGATTCCTTCTGTTTTTAAAGGCACCTATAGTAGTAGAGTGATAGAAAGAGGACAGAAAAAGGAAGGAGAGGGTCTAGAGAGCTTAACAATATGCCTATTTGTCACGTGAATGCATTTTTTTTAACAGAGTAGATAGAGGTTGTTTGAGTATAGTAGACACATGGTGCTTGGTTATGTCCAGCAAAAATTACCAAGATCACCTCAAAACAACCTATACACTTTAGGCACCTTAACTTAACTTTTCTTAAAGCCACTCTCTCTCTCTCTCTCTCTCTCTCTCTCTCTCTCTCTCTCTGTCAACAAAGTATGGATGGTTGGTTAGCTCCAAAAATTTATATGCAACAATTCATGTCTTCTAACCCCCCTCACATTGTATAATCTATGCGGTCTCTTGAGATTATGCCAAAGAAATAAAAAAGCTCCCTCAAAGTCTCTCTCTCTCTCTCTCTCTCAACAAAGTATGGTTGGTTGGTTAGCTCCAAAAATTTATATTCAACAATTCATGTCTTCTAACCCCCCTCGCATTGTATAATCTATGCGGTCTCTTAAGATTATGCCAAGGAAATAAAAAAGCTCCCTCAAAGACTCTCTCTCTCTCTCTCTCTCAGAAGAATAAAATCAGCTAGCCTTTCTATCACCCAGGTAGTTAACTCAATTTATACACCTTTACGTGTTCAGAACCCACTCCCACAAGATAGTTGAATGTGATCTATCAAGATTTGGACCATCTTCATTGAAATACACCCACAATTTTATAGCTTACGAGATTTTCTATACTCTTGAGGATTTTCTTAAACCTTAAAATGGCTTTAGTCCCTGTGTGCAAGAAAGCCTAGCTTAGCCTAGGGCGAGTTGAAAATGAGTACTAGCCGGTTTGAAACGAGCGTAAGAAGGAAATAAAATAGAAATTTAAAAGAGGAAAGTAGTTTGAAATTTTGATACACTTGCGTAATTGAAATAATGTTTTAGTTTGAATCTTTATGAGCAGGAAGACTGGTTGGCAAAAAAGAGTTGCTTAGTCACTTTGGAAAGTTTGGCTTTCTCATTGCCCATGCATTCAAGTTTTAAGACATTAGCTTAAACTACAATAAGGCAAATGCTATCATCACTTTCCTCTCTCATGACTTTTAAAAGTATTTGTGATGAGGACATTAGCTTTACATGTATGAGGAATGAAGACTTTCCTTTCTCATACTTTCTTCAAGACCTTAGCGTCATATACATGAGGAAAGTCCTATAGCCACTTGTCTTTCTCTCCACATTTTGAGGACCAAGACTTTAGCTTTATGGATTTGAGGGAAGCAATGTAATCATGCACATATTTTTACTTAAACCTTTTATTGATCACCTCCTCTTCATGAGTTTTCTACCAATTTTATTCCAAATACACCTTAATTTTAAGAAAAATATCCTCTCATGCTATTTCTTTAATTGTTGGACTCTTTGCAATATTTTAGCATCGAGTATTTCAACCATCGAACATACTTGGCACATTCTTGATTATGGGAACTTTTTCTTAGTGCATGAAATAGCTTGGAAATTGGAGGGTGGGTTTTTAACAATGAGCTCCCATGTTTTATACACACTAGATATCAACCTATGCTGACACACATGTTGAAGTATTTGGACAAACTAGCTATAATGATTTTTGAATTTAAAATCCATACACATACTAAGTACAATATTGAAATATTACTAAAGAGAAGTTATAATGATTTTTGAATTTAAAATCCATACACATACTAAGTACAATATTGAAATATTACTAAAGAGAAACTTCTGTGAGTGGTTGTAATATTTTTATTAAGACATTTATGGCACTTGATTGAGTTTGTATTTAAGAATATGAATTCATTGTAACTTTTAAGTAGTAGTTAGGCTTTTTTGAGAAAGCAAACCAAATGAAATCAAATCTCTTTACTTGTATTCTGTTGCGTGATATTTTCTATACACAATTATTGCTGACAATCATGTTTTAAGTAAATTGAAGCTTGAAATGTCTTTTAATAAAATGCAAATAAATTTAATGTACATGTCCTTGATAATAGGGTGTTCTTGCATGTAGGGGGTATTGCTAAGAAGCTACATACCCTTGATCTTTGCATAAAGGGCACCTTGAGAGAGAGAGAGAGAGAGAGTGTGTAATCAAAAGAGCAAAAGAGAAAAAGGGAGGAAAAAATAGGGTTAGAAGGGAGAGAGGGAGGGGAGTTAGATTTCACAAGAAAAAGAAAGAAACTTGCATTTAGAGAGAGAAAGATAATTAAAAGGTTTTAGAGATGGATAAGAAGAATGAGAAATTAAATTAACCAAGAAGGTAAATAAAGATAAATCGATCCTTAGAGAGAAAGAGAGCATCAGTGTGTGTGATTAAAGAAAAGAGAAAAATATGGCAAGTGTGATTTTGCTAAGAAATAAACAAAGGTGTAGGTGTGCTGAGAAGATACAACTCAATAGATATTCAATTTTGGTTATACTAATTTAGTCATTTACAAAGTGTTTGAAGGAAAGCAAGAATGAGTTTATGAAGAAACTTATGTGATAGATCTATTTAAAAAGCATCTAGCAATCTAGTTATGTTGTATAATGTCCATTTTGTTGTCAATTAAAGCTACTTTGTTAATGAAAATGTTTAGAAGACTCACCACGTAGGGTTTGCCCAAGATAGACATGCCAAAAAGACTACGCTCAACCATAGTGCTTCATAGGATGGTCAAATGGGCTTGAGTCTTTCCCAACACCCTAAAAATGATCGTATCTTGATTGCTTCTTTAATGCGTGTGTGGGTGTGTGTAGGGTTTTGGTATCTCAAGTGAGGACCACATGGAGGACATGCATTGTAACTTGATATTAAAACTTGAGCATTCTCCATAGCCTGGCCAACTGTGCATTGTGTCCACATGAGTATACCTTGCATTGTAGTAGATCAATGTCCACTTAGCTTTGACATATCCTTCACTCCAAGTCCATCCCACAAGATATGGAACTCCTCAATAAGTGGTGCCAAATACCCATCCATGTTCTTCCCCGTGTGCTTTCCTGGCACTATTAGTGAAAACAATAGATGACCCTTCTTTTTTGCTAGCCATGGTGAAAGATTGTAATTCACAAGGCAACCAAGCCATGTGCTCCATGATGTGCTTTGTAGACCAAATGGGTTTAGGTCATCCATTCCTAAACCAAGATGGAGGTTAGAAGGCTCTTCTTTGAATACTGGCCAGTTATCTTCTATGTGTCTCTATACAGATGAATCAATAGGCACTTGCATCACTTCATTTGTAGATCTATTTGACTGATGCCATGCCATCAATGGTGCAATGGTTTTGCACGTAAACATGCTCTTTATTCTTGGGATGATTTGAAAGTGTTTAAGAACCTTTGCGGGGATTGTTTCCCCAAGAACATCCTCCCTATACCTTGTTGAGCCACACAGAGGACATTCTAGAAGTTGCTCATATTTGTTGCAAAAGAGGAGTCCACAATCATTGCAACAAGCATGGATTTTGTGGTACTCCATGCCCATACAGGTCAATAGCTTTATAGCACCCGTTTGAGTCATTGGCATCTCATTGTCATTTGTAGGACCTGCGCTTTCAAAAGCCTGCAAACTTAAACATAAGCAACCATACATATCACTCAGCCTTTTTTAAAAGTTGGCAAAAGATATTGCTTACTAGCTTGAAAACTTGTGCAACACTTGAATTAGACCATCCAAATAACAACTGTAAGTTTAACATCGCAAGAGATGCACAAAATCTTGATATCTTTGCACCATTGTAGACTACAAGATGTGAAAGTTTTTGCATACCATCTTTCTGTGCGCATCAAAATGTTGTTGAGAAACTCGAGGTTGAGTATCCATCCGTTGTAGTTCATCAACTACACCTTCATGCTCTTTTGATGAAATCTTGGTCATAAAATTGATTTGCATTTTCTTCATTTTCTCTTCTTCCATTACCTAATCCTGTATATTTGAAGTGTTGTCCGATACTCTCCTCCTTTGTTGAGGATAAATAGTGATTGGAGTAATGTTGTCGTTTGCATGATCATATGATTGGAAGCATAAATTCTATAAATGTTGGATTGGAAATACACCTACTTCATGTATATGCTCACTACAAATCCTTTGCTTTTGAATGATTTGGTACTTGCATTGCATACACACATGTGCTATTTCTCTTTTTTAATAATTGCTGACTCCATCTAATGTAAAACAAATGTGAAGTGGTTAAAAACAATAAGAGACCATAAGCTTGTACATAAATGCATAAGAGACATAAGCATGAGTCTTTGGATGCCTTAATATTGACTCCTCTTTCCTAATTTTCACCAATGGAGTGTAAATTTTCACCTTACAATTTTGAACATCAAGCTCAATACCATACTCAAGCACCTCATTTTGCTTGTAGTCCTTTTGCTTGTAGTTTGTTGCTTATAGGTTGTTGCTTTTTCCTAGTCTGGTATAGAGCTCGGGTATAGAGCTCGATGTTCAAAATCACAAGGTAAAAATTATGCGCTCCTTTGATGAGTAGTGGAAAAAGTAGTGGAAGTAGACATAATCATTATCTTTAGCTCTTATGCAGGAGTATTTGGATGCCTAAAGATGTGCGAATGTCGTTTTTGGCCATAAAACTATTACTAAAAATCAGACAATACCTCCTTTGTTTTAGGAGTACTTTACCCAGAAACAAAAGCGGTAACCCGTAGGTCCGCGGGAACCATGTCCCAAATAATTGAGTAAAATTTAAATATACTTAAACAAAGACAAGCGGCAACCCCTAGGTCTGTGGGAACCATGTCCCAAATAATTGAATAAAATTTAAATAAACTTGAAACAAAGAAAATCAGCAATCCATAGGCCCACAAAAACCATGTAGCACATGTAGAAAAAAGAAAAAGAATATGTTTATGCGCTCTCGGCTCTTTAATTCCCTAAAGGACCCCAAGATGGCTCATAAACAAAGAAATCCCAAAGCATACATATAGAGAGAAGGAGAAGAGTATGTATATGCACTCTTGGCTCTTTAAGTTCCTAAAGGACCCCAAGATGGCTCATAAACATAGAAATCTTAAAGCACACATACAGAGAGAAGGAGAAGAGTATGTTTATGCGCTCTTGGCTCTTTGAGTCCCTAGAGGACCCCGAGATGGCTCATAAATGTAGAAACCCTAAAGCACACATACATAAGCGGCGCTGGTGCATAAGCGCTTATGGTTATGCACTACCTCTAGTTTGCGCTTGTAAATGTTTATGGATTAGCGCACAGGCATTTGCATAAGTGTTAATGCATAAGCACTTATGTTTATGCACTAGTTGTATTGCATA
>JAWWVC010000114.1:0-11931 GCA_033807815.1 Rumohra adiantiformis | reverse complement strand
CTTCTCACAAGCCCAGAGAAAATCTTATATGGTATTGAGTTACAAGCCTTAGAAAAGGGGAAAATTTTTCCATGCCTTTAACTGAAAAAAAAAAAAAAACTTCTCTAAATTTTTTTGCAATTAAGCTTTTTGTGGCCGCACGTGTACTTTTAATATTTTTGGTCATTTTTACAAGTGTTTGCGTGCAGTACTTGTTTTGAACCACTTTTTGACTGTTTCTTTATTAAGGCTCACGAGTACCATTTTTGTTGCTTTGTTTTGGAGGCTCATTTTTTTTTTAGCAAGTGCATATAAGTTTGAAGGCTCTTATCTTGTTTTCTAGACTTGGATATTTGGAGATTGCAATCAAGTGAGCCTGATTATCCGTGCGACTGCTCTACAACAACACCAATTGCATTTTTGATCTTGCTGCTTCTACTGCAACAAAAATTAACATTTTGTCTTCAAGCTCTTAAGATTGTGATTAGGATTGTGATTTCAATTGTAGTTGTGATTGCAATTGAGATTGAGATTAAGAATCTTGTACATGTACTTGCTGATTGGTTTGGGGGTGGTTGGGATGTTTGAGCTTCAATTAAAAAAAATGGTGTGGGAGAAGCTTGTTGCTCTTGATTATTGAGAACATATTCAATCGTAATTATTCAAGTCTCTTGTTCCTATTCTCTTCTCTCTTCCATAATGTATTCTTATTTATCTCTCACAAAATTGTAAGCTTGTTATAAGTGGAGAGCAACACAACTGCTAAAGTTGGAGTCCTTGAATGCAAAGCTTAAAGAATAAGAGAAATTGATCCAACAACTTTTTGTAGATTTGAGAAGAGAGAGAGCAAGCAAGCAAGATGAAGGGGGTAGAGGAAATAGAGAGAAAAAAAGATCTTATACTCAAATAGATGGCACATGTAATATCTTATTTGACTTAGATTTTAATGGAGAAGGAATCTCTAACAGAGGAGGTAATGTTGGAAGAGACCATAGAGGGGTTCCCGACAATAACAATCAAAGGAAGCAACACATTAACAAGGAAGATGCAAAAGATTTTGCAATTAAAAAAGTTTTTAAGAAGGTGAAACTTAATGAATATAATGGTGAGAACAAAATTGGTGAGGGTCTTAAAGCTTGGATCAAAGAATTGGAAAACTTCTCTGCTCTATGCAAAATTATAAAAGAGGGGAAGTCCAAAATTGCAACATTACAACTACAAAGTGTCTCAAAGCTTTGGTGGAAGTCTTAAATTAAATCAAGGGTTATCATTGGTAGTGTCACATAGTAGGAATTCCCCACAAAAGCATATAGAAGGTATTGTTCTCGTCACTGAAACATGGAAAAGAAGATGGAATTTTATCATTTTAAATAGTTTGAGGTAGGAGAGCATAACTTGATCGTGGATAAATTAAAAAAGAAGTTTCTAGGGCTACAGAAACATGCACCCACAATAACTAGGGTTGCTTTAAAGACCAAGTTTATCAGAGGCTTGGGAAACAGCTTGCGGTACTAGGTTTAGGGAACATGATGTATCAATTTTCTTGATGGTGTGGCAAAGGATAAGATTTTTGCAAATATGGAGAAGAACAATAAAATAAAAGTAGCGCGGTCAAGAACTTATTCTATAGGACTTTGCCCTCAGGGTGGGTTCCCTGTGTCACCTCTTAGTTTTAAGCCAAATCAAAATTGGCAAGAAAATCAAAATTGGAGGAGCAATCAAAGAGGAATAGTTGAGAACCACAGCAATCCATCCCAACCAAAAAATAGTAAAAATTGCAATAGCAACAACAACAATGCACCAAAGACAATACAACCCATGACGTGGTAGCAAGATCCAAAATTTCAAGTGAAAGCAAAGATATTGGGATTATGCTACCATTGTGGAAAACAAGGACAGCAAACATTCAAGTGTCCAAACAAAGAAATAGCACAATTGATGCAAGCAAAGGTGACTGAGATGGACACAATGGATACAACATTTGAAGGGTCTTATGAAGAATATAAGAGTCCAATCCCTACTTTGCGTTGCATGACACCCTCTATGAAACATCTTAAGGATGTGAATATTAGAATACAAGGAATGATAGGAAAGGAAAATGTACACTTCTTATTTGATTCTGGTAGCACACACTATTTTTGAGGGATAAAGTGTGGGATTAAATTTGCCAATGGAAAGAAGCGATCCACAAAAGGATTTATTGAAAACCTTTCTTTCACCTTGAAAAATGACAAACACATGGTAAATTTTTATGTTTTGGACATGGGTGAACATGATGTGAATGTGGGAATGGATTGGATGTCTGCAAATATTGTTTTGATTAATTGGGGAAAACCAAAATTAAGCTTTAAGATTGACTCCAAGTACACTCACACAATGCAGGGGGGGAGGGATAGTACCAACTCATTAGTAATTTGAGCTGTGAAACTTGTGTGTGGAACTAAATTAATGTGTGAAACATTTCTAGTGTCTACAAATCTCTCTTACAAAGAAAGGAAAGAGTAGAGTCTCCTTTATGTTAAGAACCTATCAAAGGAATATAAGGATGCTTTGCTCTAATGAATTGCTTCGTACACCTCCTCTTAGGGATGTCACGCATGCAATTAACCTTTACCGAAGGATTGAACCATACTCTAGATATCCCTATAGATTCAATTTGACAAGTTTAAAGATTTAAAATTACAATTAGATGACTTTTTGAAGAAAGCATTGATCAAACCAAGTGTTTCTCCTTGGGGTGCTCCTGTTCCCGTCCAACAAAAGAAGGATGGGACATATAGATTATGTATTAACTGTAGGGGGTTGAGGTAGCAAACTATCAAGAACAAGTTTCCTTTTCCTCACACTAACTATAGATTATGTATTGACTATAGGTGGTTGAGCTAGCACACCATCAAGAAAAAGTATCCCCTTCCTCACTTTGATGAGTTGCTGAGTCAACTAAGCAATGAAAAATTAGTTTTGAATATTGATATTTGTTTTGGCTACCATCAAATAAGAATAAAGACTGCAGGCACTCCTAAGATTGCTTTCCATACTCATTATGGTCATTAGATTAAAAAAGATGGATTGAATTGCTTTGTGAGTACAATTTTAAGATTAAGTATTTGAAAGAGAAGAGAATAAAGTTGTGGATGCTTTGATTCATTGGCCTATGTGCAATTCTTTGTCAATTGTTTGTCCTCATTTGATTGATCAAGTTAGACTTGAAGTACTCAACAATATTTTCGATTCCAATTTTTTTTTCTTTATTGCATGACAATGTGGGTGAGATACAGAATGGAAAATTTCATTTGTACAATAGGGTTATTTTTTATTTTGATCGTTTATTTGTTTCTACTTCTTCACCTTTGAAAAAGAAATATTTATGGAAATGCCACAACACACCTTTCTCTAGGCCTTTGGGATTTAATAGAACATACATAAAAATAATGAACTCCTTATTTTAGCCAAACATGAAAGTTAATATTTACTCTTATGTTTGTGAATGTTTGCAGTGTCAGCAAAGTAAAAATTGAACATAAACGTATGCTTGGTGAGTTATGATAAACCTTACAAGAAGTGGGAGTCTATACCTATGGACCTAATCATTGAGCTCACTATGATTCTACCTTTGTAGTTGTAGATAGGCTCACTTAAATGGCTCACTTCTTTCCCATGAAAAACAAATGACACCACTATGCATGCTGCTAGATTGTTTTTTGTCAAGGAAATCTTCTGTTTACTTTCTATACCTAAAAGCATTGTGTCTGATAGAGATTCAAAGTTTATTTGTAACTTTTTTTGGCAAGCTACTTTTAAGGCAATTGGGCCTGAATGAAGAATGGGCATTGCATTCCATCCACAAACAGATGGAAGAAACGAGAGGGTTAATTGGGTTTTAGAGGACATGATTTGAATGTTTGTGAATGAAAAATCAAACAATTAGGTTGATTATTTTCTATTGGTTGAATTTGCATATAATACTCCATGACATTATTAATTAAAATCAGTCCATTTCATTCAATGTATCCTTATAGCTGTGATTCTCATTTTAACATTTATAATCTTACAAATAAAGTTGAGCTTTCAAGACAAATGCTTGACAACATGGAGGGTGATTTAAACAAAATTAAACAGAACATCAAAGAGGCCCAAAAGAGACAAAATCAATATTACGACCAAAAGAGAAGACCTTTGGAATACAAACAGGGAAAATAAGTATTTCTTAAAGTAGTGCCTCACTCATTTTGAGAAAGGATAAACTCTTGTGTCCTTGTTTTCTTGGACCTTTTAAAATTTCAAGCATCTAGGAACACTTACCTATCATCTTGAACTAGTTGCACACATTAAAGTTATCCTATTTTCCATGTGATTTTATTGAAGTCCTATGTTCCAAACTCTCATCTTGTTTTGCAAGATATTTTTAGGCTTAAAGATGATGGAACTTTTAAAGTTGAACGTGACTTTATTTTAGATCATTGAATTAGGCATCTTATAAATAGTGAAATTGTTCAAGTTTTGTAAAGTAGGATGCATAATCAGTAGAGGATTAATGTTTTACACTTTGAGTATCCTTCATTTCCACTCTGAGTACAAAATTTCTCAAGAGGACAAGAATGAAATAGCCCTAACTTCCATAACAAATATTTTCTATTGTCATTTTGTATATTCTGTTTAAACATGGTTACTTAGGGTATTTAGAGAACATATACAAATTTTGGTTGTAGCAATTTTTCATATTCTCTTTCTAGACCGTCTCTAGAGCATGATTTAAGAGTGAACTTGGATATGATTATGGAAAGAATTAGGAAAAAATTTGTATGAGTGGTTTGTAGCTTTCATGTCGTAGAAAGGTTTTGTCTCTCTAAAGTTGATCTAATTCTTTCAATTTTGACTTTGTGTGTGGCCTCACATTCAAGAAAACGACCAAAAAAAGTGTGTTTTTCTTGCTCTTTTTAGAATTTTCTAGCTTGCAAGTCGAAGTTTCAAGAGAAGAAGTTGAGATCGTAAAAGTGGCATCTCATGATTTATCTCCGATATTGAGTTATAAGCCTAAAAAAATGGGTGTTTTCTTCATGCCTTCAAAAGAGAAAAAAGGGAAAAAAAAAAGAGAAGCTTTTCTAATTTTATTAGCGGTTATGCTATTTATGTCCACACGTGTGCTTTTCTAATTGTTGACCACTTTTATAAGTGTTGGCATGCGTTTATTCTTTTGAACTAGTTTTTGATCGTGGCTTTTTGAAGGCTAAGTTCTGTCCCCGTTGTATGGGCAACTACTTTACATTGTTTAGCTTTCTTCTTGTCCTCAGTCCTTGCCTTCCTTGGATTTCTTTTGGTCCTTGACCACTTCTTGTTTTTCTCCTCTCATTGTGATATATAACTTTGTGCCAGTCATCCATTTTGTTCCTCAGTTCCAGCAATTCCTCCTTCAGAGCCTTGTTTCTCTTTTCCAACTCCTCCCTCTCCCTACCGGCTTGGGGCTGTGAAATAGCTCCCATGGCTCTTTGGCCCATGTGTTGTACTTGAAGAGTTGAAGTATTGATGGGCACCATATAGACCTTGAGTCTGGCCTCCATCTCTCTCTTTGGGTCCTCTTTTTCTTGGCTCAAAGTCATCATTGTCAATATCTCAAATGGGAGTTTGCATGTCTCTCCCACTTTCATGAGTCTCACAGGTATGGTCCGCAAAACGATCTTACTTCTAGGTTGTGTTTGAGATTTATTGGGTGAGGGCATCAGATTACCAATAGTCAACTTATTTAAACTTTTGTGGGCATCCCTTAGCTGCAAACTGGCTCCTTGCTTTTTGACACCTCAGAGTATGGCCGATGCCCCCTTCATGACGAGGACCCACTAGTTTCCCCTTTAGTGGTTCTTACGAGAGGGGGTGGCTCTATAGTCACTTGGGATTTCTCAATGGTTGCTCTAGCACTTTTTTCCCCTCACTTATGACCCTCTTTTTCTCCTTCATGAGCTTCTTCAATCAGCTCAATTCTTCCAGCCCCACTGGTATGCACCTCCTAAGTACACCATCTTTTCTAAGCTTGTACAAGGAACCTACTACCCAAGTGAAGTTTCATGCTTGCATGACCAATGCTTCTTTATTTTTCATTGTCCAACCCATTGGTAGCTCTCTTGTTTGCAGTTAAGTAGACATTTTTTATCCCTATGGATATCCCTCTACCTTGAACAACATGGCATCTTGAAGTTGATTACTTAGCCTGCACACTTTATGAGCTCACACAACTTTGGACAAGAAACAACCTTCCTTGAATGACTACCTTGTTGATCAGATTAAAGAGTGCTTGATGGTATACATATAAGGCAAAGAATTTTCCTAGTAGATAATGGCTGAAGTTTTGTACATTAAACACCATTCCGCAAGCCTCCCTCTCTATTTTGGTGTTTGGATTCTCTACCTGGGATAATCTCTTGCTCGCAAAATAGATAAGAAAGTCAATCTTCCCATCAGGGTGCGCTAAAATCTTTAAATGGGTTTTTTCAGACTGTTTTCTTAATGGATTGAAACCCATCCTGACAAGCTTCGTCCAAAGAAAATATGGTCATCTTTTTCATGAGAGCGTACATTCGCGCTGCCAGCTCAACCAATCTCCCTAAAAACCTTTTGTAAAAATTCACATAACTTAAGAAGCTTAGCACTCGTGGGAGCCAGTGCTTCTTGGATTGACTTTACTTTATCCTTTGACATTTTGATGCCTTTGCCACACACCACATGTCCTAGCATTATCCCTCTAAGCTTCAAAGGCACACTTGTATGGATTCAGACAAACTCTCTTCTCTCTGCATCTCTAGAACATTAATCACAAACATTCCAATTATGCATAGTTCATGGCATATTTTGATCCAATTGACTTTCTTTCAACAAGCAATGTATGGTTAAAATTGTGATTTTCCTATTAACTTATCTAATTCTACAAATAAAGGTTGAAGGAAAATGCTTAAAAACATGGAGGGTGACTTAGGCAAAATTAGACAAAACATCACAGAGGCCCAAAGGAGACAAAAGCAATATTTTGACCAAAAGATAAGACCTTTTGGTGTTTTAATAGGGAGATCTCATATCTCTTACAATAGTGCCTCAACGCAAAAATCTCATTTTGAGAAAAAAAAAGCTTGTCTCTTTGTTTCATAGAACCTTTCAAAGTTTTGAAGCATTTAGAAACACTTGGTTATTATCATCTTGAATTACTAGCACATATTAAAGTTCATCTTACTTTCCATGTGAGTCTACTCAAGTCCTATGTTGCTAATCCTGATCATGTTTTCGAGGACAACTGCAAGCTTAAAGATGATAGAACTTTTAAAGTCACACTTGAAATTATTTTAGATCGTCTAATTAGGCATCTTAAACATAGAGAAACTGTACAAGTTTTGGTAAAGTGGGATGCATACTTAGTCGAGGATTCAACTTGGGTGGACTTAGATCTTTTGCACTCAGGGTATCTTTCATTCCATCTTCAAGGATGGAGTTTTTTGAAGAGGGGAAGAATGTAATAGCCATGATTTTGAGTAGATTATTTTTAGTTTCATTTTGTATATTTTGCTTAAAATTGATTCCTTAAGCTATTTGGAAGACCTTTGCAAATTTTGGTGTCAGAAATTTTTCATATTCTCTCTCTAGACCTTCTCTAAAGCACACTCTCTTAGCGATTTTGGATATGATTGTGGAAAGAATTAAGAAAACTTTTGTATGGTTGGTTTGTAGCTTTCATGTTGTTGAGCAACTTTGTCTCTTTGAAGTTGATCTGCTTCCTTTAAAGTTTGACTCCATTCGTGGCCTTTGATTTGAGAAAAAGATTGAGAAAGTGTATTTTTTTCTTCTCTCTCTAGATTTTTCTAAGTTGCAAGTCAAAATTTTGAAAGAAGAAGCCAAGATCGTAAAAGAGGCATCTCACAATGATTATGTACTTCTACAAGACAAACAATTTGACCTCTTGCAATTTGAGTAAAAATTTTCTCCAATATAGAGTTACGAGCCTAAGAAACAACGAGGCACTTTTTCTATGTTGCATGTGTGCTACTCTAAGCTCATTTGCAATTTATCTAATTTATGACTGCAAGTGTATTCTTATTATTTTTGGCCATTTTTGCAATCGTAAAAGAGGTGTCTCACAATGATTATGTACTTTTACAAGACAAGCAATTTGACCTCTTGCAAGCCTAGTGAAATTAGAGTCACGAGCCTAAGAAACAAGGCACTTTTCCTATGTCGCATGTGTGCTACTCTAAGCTCATTTGCAATTATACAATTTATGGTTGCAAGTGTGTTTTTATTATTGTTGGCCGTCTTTGAAGGTTTTCACATCATTGAATTTTTGAACCACTTTTTGACCATTGCTTTTTGAAAGCTTACAAATGCCAATTTTGGCTAACTTTAGAGGCTCGATGATTAGGATGTGTCTATAAATTTGGAGGTCCTTGTCTCATTTTCCATACTTGGAGATTTGAATATCAAAATCAACTAAGTGTGATTATCAGAGCAATTGCTCCAACCATTGTAATTGTAATTTCAATTGTTGTTGCAACTAAGATTGAGAATTTATCTTCAAGCTATTGTGATTGAGATTGAGATTGAGATTGTGAATGTGAAAGTGATTGTGATTGTGATTGTGATTGTGATTGTGATTGTGATTGTGATTGTGATTGTGATTGTGATTGTGATTGGGATTGTGATTGTGATTGTGATTGTGATTGTGATTTCAATTGCGATTGCAATCACAATAGCAATTGGAAGTGCTATTGAGATTGTTATTGAGATTAAGAAGCCTTTACATCTACTTGATTAGCTCAAGGGTGCTCGAGAGGTTGAAGCTTCAATAACAAGAAGTCTTGTGTAAGGATTTTTCTATTGTTGATTATTGGAAACATATTTATTCAATATTTTTCAAGTATCTTGTTCCTATTCTCTATTCCTAAAAAGAAGTTTTGTGTAAGGATTTTGCTATTGTTGATTATTGAGAACATATTTGTTCAATATATTATCCAGGGGTGCTTGGGAGGTTGGAGCTTTAATAAAAAGAAGTCTTGTGTAAGGATTTTGCTCTTGTTGATTATTGAGAACATATTTACTCAATGTTTTTCAAGTATCTTGTTCCTATTCTCTTCTCTCCCTTGTAATATGTTTTCATTTATCTATTGTGAATATGTGGGCTTGTTATAGTTTGAGAGAGAAGTACATTAGCCAATTGTGTTATCAACCATGATAGTAGTTTTTTGTTTAGACTTTGTGCAAAATGGAGAGTTGGATGACTCTTAAAATGTTATTGTTTAGGTTTTGATACTCAACAATAGCTTGTTAAAGTATCATAACATAATGACACAAGGAATGAGGGTACTCATGCTAACACCACCCATCTAGAAAGACAATACTATTTAAGGAAATGATAAGCTAATCTAGGAAATGATAAGCTAATCTAGGAAAAGCTTACAAAATGAAATATAAGAGTTTTATATCACTCATATGTAAGTAGCCATAATAAGAACACAAGTCATGCAAGAATGATTTTTGTTAGGATTCCTTGGGGAAAAGAAGTCTATAATGATATATATAGTAAAGACCTCTCATGTCACTATCCATTGGAAAGCAAGAACTCAACACCACTCTTTTCTTAGGCAAGAAGAAAATAGTCTCCTTTGTTGCACTAAAAAGATGGGAAGTTAGGCACCATTCACTCTCGCTTGAAAACCAAAGGCAAAAATGAAAGATCCCATTAACCATGCCTCTAAACTAAGTAAGAGAAATCCTATTCTATGTCTTCGATAAGTTTCTTTCAAACAAAATTTCTTGGTGTATTGGTTATAGCAACTAAGAACTTATGTTCTAGTGCAATTTAGTACTCTCACGCCATAATTTTTCTCTCTCTCTAACTTGATGTTAAGCGTTTAGGTCAAAAGGGTTTTTAATGAGAATTTTCATTCTTATGTGGCATCGTGTCAAATGGCATACCATAACCTAGTCTCTTCCTTGATGTTGGCTCTTACTTAGATTAAATTAGGCCTTACAATATTATGTGTTATCTTTGCTGTACCCTAAGAGTAAATACATATAGAAACAAACCTAATCAAATTTTGCAACGACATAATGGGTGGCAAATGATACTTAAAGACATACCAAGACCCACACTATGTATGATCCTTGTTCTCTACAAAAGTGATTGCCAGGGTGATTGTAGTGAGCTACAAACCTAAGGTCACTTCCAATTTTCAACTCTCAAATCAATTTTAAGCAACCAGGTCACCTCAATCCCCCTCCAAACGAGAAAATAGAATGCTCATCTTACAATGACTTGCTATGAACTTCAAGATAACAAATTCTTTTTGCAGTTAGAAATGGATCACATAAAAATATGGATCCTAGCTCTCATCCCATCCAGCATTTTAATTTCATGTTTTGATTTTTTTCTAAATAAGGATTTTCTAGCTACGTTATTGATTATTCAATCCTTTTCTTAATTGATGTTTGAGATTGTATTGATTGAAATTGAATGTTTGTATTGTCACCTAAAAAGAACCAAAATTATCTGTTAAAAAATAATGAAGGCTTGTGTTTTTTTCTTTTTACTTCACATGATAAAAGAATCATAAATTGAGATTTTTTTATGGACTTTAACGCTTAAGATAATAAAATAGACCTTTAAATAACATAAAAGATGTAGATAAAAAAATAGAATGATAATTTTTTATTTTCTATTGTCAATATCAAACACCCATCAATTCACAACAGTAAAGAAAACTTTAGAACCTTTCAGAAAATTGACATAAAGCTTTAGCATGTTTTATGATGTTTTCTCCCTAAATCATGTACACATTTTTAAAGAAAGTAAGAAACAAAACCATTACATAGAAGAGCTTCATTCAATGTGGTATCATATAGACACATTTTCATATGTAGCCTATTGATTGTTGAAAAAAAACCACAAAAAGTTCTAGCTGAAAATGTCTTGAAAGTGACTCTAGCGAATACATTCAAATAATTTCTCAAATGTGTTTGGTACTTAGAATATGTTTAAGAGTTATAATAACGATGTGTGGGCAGTTAAGAGTAACTATCATTCCCAAAGCGTGGGGTGAGGCCTTTGGGTGTGAGAAAGTGTGTGGTGGGAAAGGTGTGCCTCAGCGTAGCCTATAGCCATTAAAAATGAGGACAAGCCTGTTTGAAGCAAGGGTAAGAAGAAAAAAGTCCTATAAAAAATTTAAAAAAAAGAGAGGAAAAGAGTTCAAATATTCAATAAACTTCCATAATTTTTTTAACTTTCCAGTTTGAGCCTTTATGAGAGGGCAATCTAGCTAGTTTGAAAGAAAGACTTTCCTGCACACTATGAGACATACAGCTTCCTTTCTCTATGACTGGAATGTAAGTTTGAAACATTTGTAAGTGGAGCATCACTTTAATCCCACTCCAAAAGTGTCACAAGACCGCACTTACAAGAGACAATATGGATACAATAAGAGAGATAGAGAAAAAAGCGCCAAAAGAGAGATTTATATTGATGATTTCTAGAAAGAGTTACAATGTTAGCAAAGGGCACAAGCTGCCTTGCAATTGTTCAAACCTCTTGACCACCCCCGAGCTCTTCATAGCATGCTTATCTCAATCATACTCTCACTCACAATTGCACTCACACTCCCAATCACACTTGCACTCACACTCACAATCTCACTCGCACTCACAATCTCACTCGCACTCCCAATCAGAAACCGCGATGCCTTTTTATACACAAGTTCTTGCCAAAACAAGTGGCTTGCTTTTTTTTCACAAAAGCAAGGTCGACTTCAAAATTAGCTATGCTCTTGAATATTACTTGCCGTTCACTAAAAAAAACCCCAAACATGCGCAAAAAAAAATAAAGCGTTAGAAAAATCAAACTTTTTCCGAGCTTGAGAAAAATCTAAAATCACTCAGAGATTCTAATGATCTTCTACTCAAGAGAATTAGGAACATGAAAAAAAC
>JAWWVC010000112.1:0-11935 GCA_033807815.1 Rumohra adiantiformis | reverse complement strand
GCCTTCAAACTTCAATTACCCAAAACTTCAAGGGTACAACTAATCTTCTATATAAGTCATTTAAGGAAAAGGCTGTATAATGAAGATAATGTGGTTGACGCTGGCATTTTGGTTGAAAATTATAATCTTCTAGTACAACCCCATGAACTAGAGAGAATCTTGGGTTCTCATGAGTTATATACTTGACACCATGTTTGTCAGCAAGTCTTAGTTAAGTGAAAGGACATGCTTGAAAAAGGCTCCACTTGGGAAAACATTAGTATGTTGAAGAATCGGTTTCTTAATGTTGTTTTCATGGACAAAAAGTCTTCATTAAGGGGGGAGGAATGTTAAGACACGAGTCTTAGAGAGCTCAATTGTAATAATTGTGACTAGCGGGCATGGCCTAGGATAAGGTTGCTATGAGGTTAAGGTGACAAGGAATGTCTAGGGGCTAGGCCAAGGGTCACATCTCTAGTGGGCGATTGACCAAGATATGTGGACACGCGCCAAGGATTTAGTATAAAGCCCGACGGACACTTGGGGAAAGGTCTATTGATTTACTTGTGTTGTTGGGTTGTCATAGAGCTCTCCTCCCTAATCCTCCTCAAGGCAAGGTTGTGGCTATGGCTACACACCCTTGCATGTCTACCAAGGATGATAAGGAAGAAAATATTAATGCTAAAATAAATGGCAGGAAAGTGAGGGGTGTTGCGGACCTAGATAGAGGATCAAGTGTGAATGTGACTACTATAGAACTCGTAAAAGAGCTTAAACTAAAATGGGAACCCATCACTATCAACATCTAGATGGTTGTTAATAGGACTCTCATGCAATAAGTGATTGTAAGGGATGTCAAGATGAGGGTAGCCAACTTGGACTTTGACATAAACATGATTGTGCTTGTTGCCACATGCACCTCACATGACACATTTAAACTTCTTTTAGGGAGACCTTTGTTAAGGTTTGGAAGAGTCAAGGATGCATGGACCAAAGATAGAATATCCATCAAGAAATGGAAAAAAAAAGTGTACATACAATTTGGCAATAATAAGGCCGCTAGAATTTTGGAAGAAACCCCGCTTCACATGGAGACATATAACATGGCACAAGGTTTGGATGATGACAAAGAAGAACAATTACTCTACGAGAACCCAGAATTGATCCCTCTATTTTTGTTGCACCAAGATGAATTGCTAGAGCAGGTGAAAATGGCCTTGGAAGACTAGGATAAAATATCTTTTACCACAGAGTGGGGGGTATTTGTAGCCATAGTAATGATGTTTGGAATAAATAAAGCACCAGCCCTATTTCAAAGGATGGAGCAAGATAATTTTAAAGACTAATTCATTGACTTCATGAAGGTTTATGTGGGAAAATTTGAGTGTTAATGGGGACAAGGCAAAACAATCATTTCAAGTCAAGCTCTGCCTTCAAAGATGCACAAAGGCTAAAGCTCAACCCACAAAAATGTTCATTTACAATGAGGTCAGAGGTGCTCGTGGGACACATAGTGTCAAAGAAAGGTTGATAATGGATTTGAATGAGATCAATGCTATACAAGACATGCCTCCCCTAATATCTAGCAAATAATTAGAACACTTCATTGGGAAGATAAAGTGGCACACCAAGTTTGTTAGGTATTTGGCCCATGTTGCATTTCCATCACATGCTCATATCAAGCATGATGATATTTCTACCAGGACACCATAGTGTCAATAAGAAGCCTTTCAACTATTGAGAAAGATGTTAATAATTACCTCGGTCATGGCCAGCCCTGACTAGACAATATTGTTTCACCTTTTCACAAGTGTTTTAGATAGGGTTATAATAAGCTTGTTAATGTAAGAAATGGCCATAATTCACCTTCACCTAGTCTATTATGCAAGCAAGGCACTCTGACATGTAGAAAAAGCTAAAACATCACTCAAAGAAAGGTCTTAGCAGCTATCTATGATGCTGTGGTAAATTTTTGGCATTACTTGTTGGCAAACAAGTTTGTGTTGCACGTGGACTGGTGGGCATTAGTTTACAATGTCAACAAGCCTCTCCTTGTAGATAAAATGGCTTATTGTATGGTAATAGCAAGAGTTTGAGTTTGTGATCCAACACATACTAGGGCATAGTAATGGAATTGCAAAATTTTTGTCAAGAGTGGAAGATAAGGAATCAACCAAAGAGATGCAAGATGGCCTGCCAAATGCTAATCTGTTTTTCTTAACACTATTTGGAATAGATGAATAATATAAAAACATGATGAAGCTCATCATGATCTATTAACTAGCTCAAGGTTGGAGGCTAAGGACAAATGAAGGTAGCTGGCACTTAAGAGTAGAGATTTCACAATTTTGGGTAGTGACCTCTACAAGAGAGGGTTAAATAGAATATTGCACATATGTGTTCCTAACCATAAAAAGCAAGGAGGAGTAATCAAGGAAGCTCAATAAAGAGTATTGGAAGGCCATAAAGGAATTGAAATCACCAAAAGAAAAAATATGGAATGATGTCCGTGGAGGCCCACTCTAGCTAGAGATATGTAGTTCCACACAATGGAATGTGATGTGTGTCA
Organism: Rumohra adiantiformis; assembly: GCA_033807815.1. Lineage (NCBI taxonomy): Eukaryota > Viridiplantae > Streptophyta > Polypodiopsida > Polypodiales > Dryopteridaceae > Rumohra > Rumohra adiantiformis. The sequence continues at coordinate 9,387 of JAWWVC010000112.1, read as the reverse complement.
AAGGCTCAAGGAGCATAATGTTAAATGTTAGATGCCAAATCACCCTACTAGTCCACTACATCCATTCAAGGAATGGGGATTGGATTTATAGGTCCATTTGAACCAAAAGCACTACATCGCAACATCATTGTGGCCATGGATTATAAAACAAAGTGGCCAAAAGCTAAGGCCTTGAGGAGCAACACGGCTCTATGGGTGTCCAAGTTCTTGAGCTAGAACTTAATGAAGAGGTTCCAATGTCAACTAAACTAGTAAGTGATTAGGGTAAATATTTTTAGAATTAAGTAATTAAAGAGCTAGCAAGTTGGCACCTCATCATGCACAAAAAGTCCACACCCTATCACTTTTAGTGCAATAATTAAGAAGAGTCATGAAACAAGATCTTAGTGAAAGCACTAAGCAAAATTGTGGAAGCAAATAAGAAATATTGGGACCTAAAAGTAAATTGTGCACTATGCGCATTTAAGACATCTTACAAAGTAGCTATAGGGATGAATCCATTCAAGGTGCCATATGGGCTGGAAGTAGTCAATCCTCTAAAATTTGTGGTGGCAAGTCTAACAATGGAAGTAAAGGAGATATTACCTATGGAGACTCTTGGAGCCAAACAATTCACCATCTCTTGCCGCTAGAGGAAGATTAGCAACACTCTCTACTACTGGTAACTAAGACTTTTTAAAAGAAGGCTTGGGCTACTAGGTGTGGGAAAGGGAAGCTATTCAAGATGGGGGACAAAATGGTCATGTCTAATGCAAGATTGGGAGAAATTATTGTGTTTATCTTAAGAACGGGAAATGCCAAGCACCTAGGTAAGCCTAAGAATTGATGGTCACAACCCTTCCCTTTCTAAAAGGAAGTGGATCTTGGAGCCTTCACTTTCATAATTAATGATTGGGTAAATAGTGTAAGAGACTCAAGTGAATGGCTATAGACTCAAGCACTACTATGAAAAGATGTTACTTAGCAAAGAGAGAAGGCCCAACCAGCATAGCTTTCCTTAGTTCTTCAACATCACAAACAATCCTCTAGAACAAGAATGCAAGAGCAATTTGATGAACAAATGTAGCAATAGGAATCAAGTACTAGTGAAAAATAGAATAAGAAAGCAGGCCAAACATAGATGCCACACTCCCACAAGATTCACTAGTAGTAATAACAGGACGTCACTTGCAAGCACCAAAAATGGGAAAATACCCCCTATATACAAAAATAATCCCCCTATCTATGGACCATATTATATAAAATGTACCCCCCCTCCATCCTCCTCCTATACACTAATGTGATACCATACAAAACTAATGGTGAATCCCCAAGGGCTATGCTCTAGACAAAATCAAAAAGAAAATGTCAAAAAGCAAAGGTAGTTATGAAGAGACCAATTTGAGCAAAGAAATTTCAAAAACATAATCACAAACAATGACTATTAGTTGTATAGAGCAGATCAAGTTGGTACACTCCACTCTAAAAACCAGCATAAGTGCTCTCAAAATAAGTGCAAGTGCTAGCATAACGTCTTAAAACCAGCTTGAAATGGCATGCCTAGAAATGAACAATTACATGCAAGATCAAAATCGTGTGTTGATAATGCATGTAACCATTCAATTCCTAGCAAACAATAAAGTGAACACACAAGATGGAGTCATATCTCTTATCTTCACTCAACCGAGCCAAGTAGAGAAGCCCCAAAAATGGCACCAAAAGACCAGCAAAAGCCTTCTAAAGATGCAACAACAAAGAGTAAAAACAAGAAGAAAATAACTAGCAAAAGGCAAAGCCTCTACTACCAATAAAATAATCCTTGATTTAACTCTTCCACATAGGAGGGAATGGTCAAAGCATACATGATTCAAAGGCATGGTGGACCAAGATTGGAATGTATTATCTAAGGTACCGTATAATTTTGATGTCATCAAAAAGTTTGTAGAACAAACACTATAGTGGTACCTCATAGACAACCCATAGAGAAGAACCTAGACCTAATCAAGCATGTGCTAGGGCTACAAGACACCAAGGAGATGCAAAACCATAAAATATCTATGTGGTGGCAAGTGAAGTACCAAGGAAGATATCCATGCACCACACAAAAGATGTGCCTAACCTTGAGCACAGAACACAAATGGTCTTTTTCAAAAGATTATGATGATGGTAAAAATCAAGGATGTGTCAACCAAAAACTTTAGTAGGCTAAAATTTATCCTGAGAGGGAGAAAAAATAGTTTAGGCACTACTATATCTAAAAACTTTAAGAAAAAGGGTGGCAATGACTGTTAAAACATGAGCACCACCTATGTTGTGTGCACACCTTAGAGCGCTAGTGGGGTAATGCTGCATTGGTGGACCCTAACGCTAGAATGCTTAGAGAGAAGCTCTTCTTGGCTCAAGCACTATGCTTCTACAAGAGCCACCATCAAGTATCACTCATGAATAATAGGGCCCAACAACTTTCAAACTATTAGAGGATGATCTTCAAGAGCTGGTGGATGAGGGAGAGCTAATGTTCTTTATAAGAAAAAAGAGGAAAACAGATCTGGGGGGGAGAGCTCAAACTAAAAAAACCAAAACTCAAGTTGATAGAAAAAATGTATCATAATTAAATCTTGCTCATCAAGGAGCTCAAGGGAAGTAGCATATAATGGAGTTGCAATTAAATGAAGTAGGAACTCAAGGCTAGGATACAAATGAACCACAAAACTGACCACATCAATGAAGGAAGGAAAACCAAAGGTGAAAGCTAACCATACATACACCACATGAGTACAAAGCACTTTTAAAGAGCTAAAAAATCCTCACATTTAGCATTTTAGCTGACCAAGGTGAGGAGGTTTAGGTAGCAAGGTATTCAAAAGAAGCCTTAAAGGCCATGTCTTAGACCAACTGTCCTAGCACTATAAGAGTATCAAAATCACTAGTCTCAGCACTATAAGAATATTAGAATCACCTAAATGGTAACCCATTAAAAAGATAGTAGATTAAAACATATAAGAACTCATGGAAAAAATACATATTTTTTTGGAACATTATAATATGGGGCTCCAATCTATGAAATATGCCAATCAAATGTGCAATGAAGAGATGGAAAAATATTATGCATGCCAAATTTTTGCAAGTAATTGTTTGAGCATATATTTGACATCAGGCATGAAGCAATTGACACAAAAGGATGACTTCACTCACACCAAGGAGTTAAGAAAGCTAAAAGAGGAAATGAAGGCAAAAGATAGAGAGTTCACATGCCTAAGAGAGAGGTAGCACAAATAGGACCGTGAGAATAATGAATAAGAAAAAAAAATTAAAGGGTAGCTAAGTGATATTAGGGCCAATGAAGAGGAGATTGAGAAATGCAAGAGGGACATGAAGGAGAACAAATATAATGCCAAGAAAGATGAAGAAAAAGCACGGTAGTTAAACAGATAGATGAAACAACTATGTACACAGATAGAGAAAATGCAAAAATTCCTTTGACATATATCATAATAACTATGAAAAGCTATAATAGGATGCCATTGAAGATATGGCCAATGCTGAGATGTTAAAAAGTGAAAATGCAAAGCTCAAGAAATAATAGAGCAAGGATGATTATGTGATGGTGCTCCGAGTGTGGACGTTAAAAAAAGGCTTTTAAACACCTTATCTAAAAATCTTGGTAATTTATGGGATAAATCCATAAAATATATGTGGCAAATGCAAGGTAAAGCACTTCACAATATAGCTAACCTACCCCCTTCCTTGCTCATGAAACTAGATAAAAACTAGAAAGAGCTAGGCTACTTGAAAGACAAAGCAACCAAGATAAGAAAGAGAAAACAATAACTACAAAATCCAATATTGTTATGAAACCATCTATAGAGTACATAGAGATTGTAGAGCAACTAACTAAAGAAAGCAAGAATAAAAAACTCCAAGTAAACACAAAGAAATAGGCTATACTTGAGAAAGGTTTATGAATTAGCTAGAGCGCAACCTTCAAAATTATAAGGAAATGATTGTGGCTAGAATGAAAACAACTAGATACTGAGAGCCTAAGGATTTGGACATGGAGCACAAGCTAGCATGGAATTCAAACTCCTACAATAAGTGAATCAATTTCAATAGGATATAACATTGATGTCTAGCCTCAACCTAGGACACAAGATAAGCTCTCTTCAAAATTCATTGAAAGGAGGACTCAATGGTATTTGATCTTTGAAACTAGGAGCTTACAAAAGGACCATATTTAGCATCTACTCTACAGACAATCCTCTTCTCCAATTTTGGTTTTTCAAGGTGGCCACCCATGTTTTGTATAGAAAACTAGTAAGGTTAAATATACCTTTACCCCGTTTTATCAAGAAGGCTCCTGATTGGCAGACACAATGTGTGACAACCCCTTTCCTCTTGATCACCCTTGTCGAGGACTATTGTTTTTGCCAGGTCCGTAGATAGTGCCATAAATCACCCTACAAAATCTCATCAACAAGATCAATTAGGGGGTTTACTAAAGCTTTGAAACAATGGCACTTGAGAGTGCATGTAATTGAGCACTAAGGTCAATAGAGGCAATATTGGACTAGATCATCATGGAGTAATCGGGATTGGCAACCAACAAGGGACCCAAAATTTGTTAGAGGTTTAGGGTCTTACCCGAATGTGCTAGATGTTGATCCTAGGACATGGGAAGCATGGAAAAGAGAAAGGGCAAGAAATCACTAACAATTAGCAATCAAGAAGAGCCCATGCATATATATGCTAGCCACACTTGAAAGAGATGATTGCATGAATAGTAAACATTTCTCTTGTGTACGGTGTACTATGTATTGTATATTGTGTACAATGTGCATGTCACTTCATTGTTGTTGATTCTATGGGACTTGAATATCTATGTTCTACCAAGTTACTAGTACTATTTTGAATACTAGTTGTCATTTTATAGTAGATAAGTTGTGTGACTATCATAGCTAAGTATATTTGGTTGTGTTTGTTAGTGTGTGGCTAGGGTAAAAGTGAGCATTTACTCTGTATTGTTTCTCGCACTAGCTACCACCCTAAAACAAAGGTAGCAAGTGGAATGCCCTATTGCACTGGAAGGTAATAAGCTTGACTCTACGCAACATAAATATTAAGCTTGCATTCAAGAGTTATCTGGTTAAGATCATTCATGCTCTTAAAAGTGGTGACATGATTTATGTTGTGCTAGTTTTTAGATTCTTATGGATAATGAAAGTTTAGAATTTCTTTGAAGTAAAACTTGATCAGAGGTAGTAAAGCTTGGTGGTGGGCTGAGAGCGTAAAGTTTGAATTTTAGCTTCATTACTAGAGAGCTAGATTTAATATAGTAGAAAATATGTTGTAGCATATATCAATGGTGATTGAAATGAGTTTTACAATTTTCAAGCGTAGTGTTTTGGATTGACTAGGTGGATTATGTGAGCATGATGAAAAAAAAATAGCAATTTTGCATGCCATGTGCAACTGCACTAGTACATAGAAATAGCCGCCTTTCTTGCTAAAAAGGAGTATAAGTAAAAAGAGTATAGTCATAGTTTGTTTGACAACAAGTGCATCTGTTAGCTTGGAGAGACTACGTTAGTCTTTGAAATAGAGTACTATGTTGTAAAGACCTTTCACATTCATTTGAAACTAGTTGACTTGAAGGAGATAAATCTCATTGCGGGAGAAATTAGAAAAGAGCATTTCATAGACAACAAGTACCTAGTCTACAAGGGTAGAGTATGCATGTCAAGTGTTTTGGAGTTTTTTATAAAAATAATCTTGTTGAAATTCATGATCTTCTAAGTGCCAGTCATCCTAGTACTCAAATGCACTAGGCAAAAGAGAATTTAAGTGGCTAACTTTGCTTAAAGGAGTCCAAGAGTTTGTGCCAAAATGAAAGAATTGTCAAAGCAATAAACACAATTGCCTCACGGTTGAAGGGTTTTTACATCTTTTGGATATTAGCAAAGGACTTGCAAAAATTTAATCATTGGGTTTTCCTTTCCAAATCTTAGAATTCCACTTACAGGTATGTAAGGTAGCACATGCAAACCAAATAAAGGGTTTATAGTTAGGTAGATTTTTTCTTTAATGCATATATATAAGGAGATGTTTTATTTCAAAACAAACATTTTTCATATATAAGTTACTTTTTTAACAAGAATTCATACATAAACAATACATATCATACTTGAGAGTTTTGAGATAAAAAACTACTTAAGTATCTCTTATATGCATGTGTTATATGAAATTCTTATATATATCGTGGACATCCCAAGGAGCAAATCAAGGGAATGATATGATATGGATGGTGATTGAAAAGTTTATCAAGGGGTCCAAATTCATATCTATTGAAAGGATTTGAAAACTCCTATTGTAGCTAGATAATTTATCAAACAAATTTGCAAACTGTATGGCCTCCTTATCTACATAGTTTTAATTAAAAATAGGAAGTTTGATGACCATTTTTTTGAGGGAAGGCTTTGAAAATCTTGACACTTTTTTGAGTATGAGTAAAGGTTATCATTTTTGTGCTTGAATCATACAGTTAGAGAGAAAGGGTCAATAAGGTATTAAAAGATATGCTTCTTCCATATGTACTAAAAAGCAATTCTACTAGGAGGAATGCCTATACTAATTGAATTTTTCTTACAATAGTTCAAGCATTTGTCTATGGTTTTTAGTGCATTCATGTCAACTTATGGGCTTTATTCAATGTTCTCTACTAGCTATAGGGCTTTAAAAGGAAAAAAATTAGTTTGTCAAAAATCTCCTTGAAGATGTGCAAAACAAGCCATATGCAGTAGAAGAAAGTATACACAAGTACCTTATGTAGAAAGCATGTCCAATGAAGCATGCAATGATGCAATAAGAAGTTGAATGGAATGATAAGGAAATTTATTTGTCTCGTGCAAGATCATATGCACCCTTGCCACATGATGTGCATGCATTTATTGTTACTTTTTCCTAATCCTCCGACTCACCTATAAAAGATAGTCATTGCCTGAACTCTCATGTATCCACAAAAAGTAAAGAGGAATTGTATGCTAATAATAGCAAAGTCATCCTACGGGTGAATTAGGATTGAATACCCAAGCAACATTCTTTCACATTTCCATTTCCGCTAACTTTATTACTAATAGTAGTGCTTCATGGTCATAGTTCTAACTCAAAATAGATTAAAAAAAATTGACTCATTATGATTCTACAATAGAGATTGAAAAACAATCATAATAAGACAAAATTAGTAAGCAATAGTGGAGTATATTAAGTAAAGGTCTTTTACCCCATTATTCCTTATTCAAACATACAATTACATAGCTCCATAAGTAATAGATACTAAAGCTCCATCCTCAAACAATGGGTCCTTAGTATGTGCCTCGTTGATGAACCTACTGTTTTATGATTACTAGGACTTGGTAAAATTTTCTTTACACTCGTACACTTTGTGGATAGATTTCTCTCCAAAAACTTAGATTAGAACTCAACACTTCCCTTGATCTAAAATCCTAGAGGACACATTTTAGTGCATTTACAGTACATGAATGCAAGTGGTCCACTTATGGCAATATTCTAATAGAAATACATTGACTAAATAAAAAGTAAAGGCAAGTATTATTCAAGAAATGATCATCTCTACATTCCATGAGCATGAAATAAAAGATGAAAATATTCATGAAACTTCCAAATTTGCATCACATGCTAAAGCTATCCCAATAACAAGAAATAGTCATGAAAATATCCCACATTGGCTACATTTAAAAATCAAAGAAATCCAGAAAATGATCTAGTTAAAAAAAGAATACTTCTATTGGGAACTTATGAGCAGCTTTATTATCCTAGTTTCTCTTTTATTGTGAAATCTATTTTCTTTTAATCCATAAATTGATTGTACATTTCTAAATTGTGCATTTTGTGCGGATAGCGCACTATTAGGATTTGATTTATTTATTTTTTAATTAAAATCTATCCTTTGAAAATTAAAGATTCCAAAAATTTGGTCATTTGTCATTGAAAACTAAAGTAAGAAAAAAACTCCCACCATTTCTAGCTAAAATTTTTCATTGTTTTTAACCAACTAAATAAGACATGAAGCGTGATTAGCTGCTGATTTTCAAGACTAGTGAGATCTTGAAACTTGAAATTTTGCACTGATCAAACTCTTTAAAATACCCATACTTATCTTACTATTTTTTAATTCTAAACTCTCTATAATATCCATACTTATCTAACTAGTTTTTGATTCTAAACTCTTTATAATATCCATACTTATCTAACTTGTTTTTTATTTTAAACTAATAAAGACTTGAAAAGGACTCAATCTTGAGTTTCTAAAGAAGTCACCCATAAGATCTTGACTTAGTCTAGTTGCTTCCTTGACATAATCTAAAGTCCTTAAGGCTAGAAAATGGATTTCCCAACAGTTTAGCCTTATCATTATAAAAAGAAATATTCACTTGCACTTGAATAAGCTTTTCTTCAAAATGGTATTTTTCACATACTTGTGAATAAGGTTCTAATGAAAGTGATTTTTTTCCAACACTTCTAGATGAGAAAAAGATATTCCAATAGAATTTTTTGAGTTTTATTTAAGTATCGTTGAGCCAAATCTTATGCATGCTAATCACTAATCTAGCCTTATTTACCGATATTTGCAGTGGGTGGGAAGCATTTTGAATATTGCTAAGTATGTTGAATATCAATTAAATCATGTTTTTTTTATGTTTCTTTAAGTGAAAATAAAATGTTTTGTGGAGTTTTTTTTGCGCCCTCTAGACCACTTCTTGGACTCCTTTAATTACTTTTAGAACTTCTTTGGGAATTTCCAGACAATCAACCATTGTTTTTTCTTGGCTATTCCTTAATGCTTGTACATGTTTGATTTTTCTATGTCTAATACTTTAGCACATTTGCATCAATCTTAGCATTATTATATTTTTCTTTGATGACCAACTGATTTGGTAGTAAGTATTTACAAAGTGTCCTTGAAAAACGTGCATTGAACAAGCAAGTAGAGACTCGAAATTGAATAGATCAAACTTTAGAGTATGCAAATAATTTCTTTTCATGCTTTTTACTATCAACATTTTAATCATACAATGACTAATTTAGAAAAAAATTCATATTTGGCCTCGTTCTTGACTTTTAAGAAATGCTAAATTGCCATTTTTTAATGTTTCTTGATATTTTCTTTCCATGTGAATCTTCCTTATAGATGTCAAATCCTTATTCTTAGCTTTGTTAACCTATCTCCTTTTGCACCTTCTTCACCTCCATCTCTAGCAACCTTATCCATTGATAGCTAGTGTCATCTTTATCACTTGATTTGAAATCAATCACATCCCTCTACTTATTTCTCTCACACATGTTTTACCATTTGGCTAGTTTACTGAAACTAGAGAAGTATTTAATCCTTTT
>JAWWVC010000111.1:0-11944 GCA_033807815.1 Rumohra adiantiformis | reverse complement strand
CGTGATGTAGTGGGTGTGTCTTTATGTGAAGGAAATGTGGATGTAGGAGCCATAGGGTTTAAGCTTTATAATTGCGTGCTTGTAATACATGGGGTAGAGGAAGTTGACTCTATTCCCATGGACGCAAGCTGATACTACGTATAGCGCCGTGTTAGAAATTGTGTAGATCGATTGAACAGTTCCTCAACCTTAAGGGCTCTTTGAACATCTAGGTCTGGTGGCACAAATAAAAAATCTCTCTGCGGAGGCCAAGTTGCGTGAGCTTCATCCTCCATGGCATTCCTAAACCAATCAAAGTGGTGACGTGCACTATTGTTGCAAGATCCTCCCATCTAAAAAAGGACACAAAATTCTCCATCTCAATTTGTTGTGTGTGTATGTATATGCATTGTATATGCGTATGCATATGCATTGTGCACATGGAGCCCACATATGGTTCATATGGAGAGCACATGCAAGCTTCAAACACCTTAGTGCTTAGAGTCCCTAAAGGACCCCAATTTGTTTTCTTTGCATTGTGCGCTAAGCACCTAGCATAGCTCTTAGTGCTCTTTGATCTTTAAATCCCTAACAGACCTCCAGATGGCACACCATATGCGCTACATGAGCGTATTTGGGCTTCATGTGAATCCCAAATACGCTCATGCATATGGTGTGTATGGAGAGTTCATGAGATCTCCAAATGAACCAAACATAATACATAAACATAGTTTATACACATAGCGCATAAAGCATAGCGCTTATGCAAAAGCACTAAGCACTAAGTGTTATGTACAAGGTGCATGTGGCATATAATCTTGGCAAATTTGGAGATCTCATGCACTCTCCATACACACCATATGCGCTACATTAGTGCATTTGGGCTTCATGTGAGTGTATATATATGTGTGTGTGTATGCACATGTTCATGTGTGTGTGTATATGCACATGCTTATGTGGCGTTTGTGCGTGTTTGTTTATGTGTTGATGCTTAAGCATGTTTATGTATTGATGCACCATATGGACTGCATTGACGCATTTGGCCCATATGTAAGTGTATCTATATGTGCATTTATGCGCATGTGCATGTGTGTGCGTATGTGAGCATGCTTATGTGCGTGTTTATGCGCATGCTTGTGTTTATGCATGAGCGTTTATGCCCATGTGCATGTATCATTCATTCATGTGGGTTTATGTATTTCTCTTTACGTATGTGTGTATGTGCATTTATGCCCATGTGCATGTGTGTGCGTATGTGCGCATGCTTATGTGTGTGTTTATGCGCATGCTTGTGTTTATGCATGAGCGTTTATGCCCATGTGCATGTATCATTCATGCATGTGGGTTTATGTGTTTCTCTTTACGTATGTGTGTATGTGCATTTATGCTTATGTTGTGTGTGTGTTTAGGCTTATGTGAATATGTATACGCCGATATGTGTATGCATGTGTGTGCATTTATGCTTATGTGTATGTGCGTTTATGTGCATGTGCACGTGTTGTTTATGTGTATGTGTGTTTTTGCGCATGTGCACGTGTTGTTTATGCATGTGCGTTTATGTGTTTACACGCAAGCATGGCCTAGAGCTTTCTTCATGACAAAATGCTAACGCACACACATGCTTTTGACATGCTTCATGCACACACTAGCCTAGAGCTTCAAGCGTGGCAAAATGCGTCAACATAGCGCTCAATCATAGAACAAGCATGCTAAACCCTAACCCTTAACCATAAGCATGAGCAAAGCATAGAGCTGTTTACTTCAAGAACATAGACCTAGAGAATGGTCTGAATAAACCATGTGGGCAAAGCTAAATCAAGCACATAGACCTAGAGCATGGCCTAGAGTGTTCTTTATGACAAAACGCTAACGCACACACAATATTGACATGCTTTATACAAGCACAAGCGTGGCGTGGACATGAAGCATGGCCTGAAGCTTTCCTCATCATAAAATGCTTATGCACACACATGATTTTACAAGATTCATGCACACAAAAGCGTAACCTAGAGCTTCATGCGTGGCATGAGGCTTCCATAGTGCTATTTACCTCAAGAACACAAACCTAGAGCATGGCCTAGAGCTTTCTTCATGAAGGTACGCTAGCACACACACATGCTTGATGTGCTGTATGCACACACACATGCTTGACGTGCTGTATGCACACACAAGCATGGCCTAGATCTTTCTTCATGACAAAATTCTAACGCACACACAAGCTTGGCATGCTTCATTCACACACAATCATAGCCTAGATATAGAGCATGGCCTAGATCTTTCTTCATGACAAAACTTTAATGCACACACATGCTTGACATGATTCATGCACATACAAGTATGGCCTTGTGCATCACGCGTGGCGTAATGCTTCAACTTAGTGCTGAAGCATACAATAAACATGCTAGACCCTAACCCTTAACCATAAACATAGGCAAAACATAGAGCCATTTACTTCAAGAACAAAGACCTAGAACATGGCCTAAATAAATCACAAGGGCAAACTATAGCAAACCATGAGGGCAACAAGCACAGAGTGCTACAGCATTGCCTAGAGTGTTCTTCATGAAAAAACCATAATGCACACACATGCTTGACATGCTTCATGCACACACAAGCATGGCCTACACATAGAGCATGGCCTAGAGCTTTCTTCATGACACAATGCTATTGCACACACAAGCATGGCCTAGAGCTTTCTTCATGAAAATACGCTAATACACACACATGCTTGACATGCTTCATGCACACACAAGCATGGCTTAGACATAGAGCGTGACCTAGATCTTTTTTCATGGCAAAACGCTAATGCAAACACATTGACATGCTTCATGCACACACAAGCATGGCCTAGAGCTTCAACATGGCATAACACTTCAAAATAGTGTTAAACATACAAAAATTATGCTAGACCTTAACCCTTAAGCGTAGGAATGGGTAAATTGTAGAGCATTATCTTCATTCATATGCTCACTCTTGAACTGCTTTTACGGATACATCCAACACAAGCTTCATTCAAAAATTGGTATAAGCATACAAGAAAATTCCATGCATCATTTGAGTTCTTACATGATCAAATATGTGAGATAATTATTTGTTTGACAGATAATGTAGCCAAATCTTGGCTTGCACAACTTTTCCATCAAACCTAACATGCTCACAAGTTGAAGGTACCACTTGCGCTTCAAGAAAAAACCTCCAAGACAAAACCAAAGGAACCTGTTGCATCCTCACGTGCACATGATTAAGCATCACTAGCAAAACCTATACAACAACCAATTGTGAGCGTCTATTTCTTTGTTGCACAATACTCAGCAAGATTTTGGCAACCAATACTACATCAACTGTCATATAAACTCACAATTTGTAGTTTGTTATATTCAACTTGTCCTCAGCAAGCAACATTTTCAAAACATCATTCTGGTCATCCATGGTCATGGAATGTAGCTAATGTGATTGTTGAATAAAGAAAGGTAAACATGCACAAAACTAGTCTGTGCTTTATAACACAACCCAAAGTAAAACAAAAAGCCCCTATCTTGCAAAAGAACCCCCCTCAAAAATTTTGCACAAAAGCACAACATAGCTTGTGCAAAGTTTGCAATGCAAAAACAGAAGCCAAAATGACCTTAATTCAAAATTCTAAAGATACCAAGATCTTTACGCTTACCCCAAGTATGAACTAACCTATTAATGCATAAGAAACATATTCTCAATTGGAGGAAGTGGAATCAAAGTGTTTCCTTGAAGCTGTTTCTTGATGTAATACTAATTCTTGGAGCTAGGGTTGCAGGATCGCATACACAACATGGAGAAGAAGAAGAAGCTCAAAATCACACAACACATAAGTGTTACTACTAAGTGTGCAAGCATAAAGATAAAAAATCACATGAGTGCTGATTGTATATACAATGCATGGGAGGGAAAACCTCCTAGTGAGGGAAAAAGTGCCTTAACAGTCCTAAGTGTGCTCACACAACACATCACTACCATAAAGTGGCAACATTAGACACATCTTTTTTTTGGATGCAATTAAGCATGGCATTCATTGAGCTGTATGTTTTATGAGAGACACTATAGTCATCTAGTAGGAGTGTGAGAGTACTTGTAGGCATATAGATGCTATTTTGCAAAGCTGGACAAGCCATTCTAGCATCCTTGCACTAGTTGGATTGCTTCCTTGGTATTGAAAATTCATGTTAGTATTAGAATATTTTACTACAAGGCCCATCGCTCTTGATGGAACCCCTAACACTTACACTATTGTCTGAAGGAGGGGACTAAGCTAGAGAGTCTAACTAGGGTGACTTGGGACTAAGAGTGCATCTAGGTTTAAGTTTAGTGTATTTCAACTTCTATTTAGCATAGTTGAGATGTTAGAATTGGGTTCCAATACTTTTGAAGGTAGAAAAGGGGGTGGGGACCAACTAAGATACCTTTTAAGATAGGTTGAGTGTGGATTAATAGCTAAAATAAATGGTTGCATTTGTATGGTCATCAATATAACCCCCCACAACATCTTTTCTAACTAGGATCTTTTGGTGATTTCAAACCCTTATTTCTTTAACTTCTATAGAACTTATCTAGATTGAGTATTCATTTGTGTTTTTATAAGAATAGTGTAGCTAGGAAACCATTGGATCAATTGTAGGGTCACCACCAACATAGGAAGGAGAAGAGTGATTTTGTAGCCTTATGTTAGAACTGTCCTTTTGAGTAGCTTATCAAACTCTAATTTTATCCCAACCCGGATAGAAAGACTCCAAATAGGATAAGGTATAAGATGGTGTTATCCAATTCTCTAGGTGTGCTTAGGGATGAAATTGTGATTTCATCTTCTACCACACTAAGGAGATTTGAAAACATAGCTAGTATATATAGGCCATTTAGAAGCCATTAATCTAATTCTATTATAAAATGGATCATTTTTTCTTGAGATAGAGACCAAAAGGTTTCTTGAAGGGACCAAATTCAATCTTAAACATGTCTCAAAGAAGTTAGCAATGAGTCCAACCTTGCCAAGACACTCTCTCAAGCCTAATGCACCACACTGGTCCATTTCCATGCAATTTTACCATCTTTCTATAAAATTGCAATTTCCTAATCATCCATGAAATTGACATCTAGTTATAATGTGTGATTGGTTTTTCTATAAGAATTACATTGAACTAGGTCTTGTCTGATTTGGATCATCCAAGCTCAAACTAATGACCAAAACATATCATGTAGAAGACATATTTGTGATGCTCACTAGCCTTTCAAAACCCTTGAAGTTAATCTAGCTATAAAGGGACCTCTCTTAGGCCATAAATAGCCCTACCATCTCATCTTCCAACAAAAACAAGATCTGCTCATGCAATCACAATTTCATCTTTGCCCACATACATGAGAACTGATTATACCATTAAGAAAAGGATTAAATGTACAGTTTTTTGACCTAGGATTCAAATGAGCTAAATCAATATAACATTTTATAGAGAGAAAAATGGTTCTGGAAAAAGTTTAATTTGGTGTGAGTGTGATCAAAAGGAATTTCTTTTTGCCCCCAGAGCTAAGTAAATATTTGGATTACTTAATACAAAAGCAACCTATCTAGCTCATTTATACTAAAAAAGGGTGAGATTGGAAAAAAGGGTGAATTTATGCCAGATTCAAGAAATTAAGACGTCAAAGTTCTCAAGACTTGATTTCTTGATACATTGTACTTATAAAGTATATACATTATAAAGAAACAAGGAACATAAGCTACTAAAACCCTTTTGTTGAATACAGGCAAAAAGCACTAATCAAAGCTCAAAATTTGGAGCAGCCTAGAAGCAAATCTGCACTCGTAGAAATGGTGAAGGTAACTTGCTCATAGTACTTTTTTGTAAAGAGTAGTTATTTATGAGCCTTAGGTCAAGAAATATTTATTGATCATGTGTGTAGGCTAGGGAGGACTCAAAAGTAGAGTCCTAACTGAGAAAAATGTGTCGGGGCTGGCTACAAAAAGGTTGATCACACTCCATAAAGTGGAGCGATACTCTCAATCCAAATCAAGTATGTCTTCCTCCTCATCTCCAATGATTTTTAGTTTTGGAGCACCTATGGAGACGTATCTCACCATTTGCATAATCTTTTATGCAGAGAATGATCACATGGCCAAGACATATAGAGTCCTTATGAAAAGTTTTGGGGTTAAATTAGTAGACCATAGTAGGCCAAGTTTGAACCCATTTCATTTGTCAGCTATCAAGGGGATTGCTATATTGGAAAAATAGGGGATCTTTACCTGGTTGTGGACAAACCTCATGAGGTAGATAAGTTTAGAGTGCTAGTAGTTATGCTTGGGCATGTAGATAAGGCACCTCTTACATCCCCGTATCCTTGATATAGATTAGTGAAGTGTTTTTTAGCAAGTAGAGTCAGCACTATAATAACCAACAAGTTTATTTAGCATAGAGGCAATGCTAGTACCCATTTCTACTTTTACAAGGTAGATGATTGAGATGTAAACACCTTAATTACACATAGTATTTTGTGCCTATGCTACCTACAAGGGAAAAAATATTTGACACCTATCCATTTTATAGGAAAGTATAATATTGAATACCAACTGAGTAGCATAGCAAATTCTAAGGGAAAAGCAAAGGTAGAGATCCACATGGATCCTCCTATCATGAATTTCTTTTAATAGGACACAACCATGCTTGCAAAAGGACGAAAGGTTTCCTTTTGCACAAATTGTGCAAGAATAAAAGTGCCAAGAATTATTGAGGGCTATGGAATCAATAGTGGAGTCATAGTTTTCCAATGCCATTTAGATCAATGTCTCATCACATACTACGTAGGTAACAAGTGGTCATTTGATCCAAGAGAAGCCATCTATACCAAATCCCACATCTCTTACCCATCACAAGAGACAATATAGAGACAATAACAGAGATAAAGAAAATAGAGCCAAAATAGATATTTATATTGATGAATTCTTAAAAGATTTTCAATGTTAGCAAAGGGCACAATGTGCCTTGCAAATGATCATACCTCCCAAGCTCTTTATCGCATGCTTATCTCAATCACACTCTCCCTCACAAATTCACTTCAATCTCACTCACACTCCCAAATCACAAACCATGGTGCCTTTATAAAGAAAGTAGGCCTTGCCAAAACAAGTGACTTGCTCCTTTTTTTTAACAAAAAGCAAGATTTATGCCACAATAGCCATGCGCTCTTATATCTCATATGCTTTAGCAAATAGACAAACGTGCATTGCAAAATTTAACATCACATTACTTCTTCAAGGCTTTTATCTCACAATCCATGCAAAATTTGTATACGCTTGCATGAGACACTTTTGTTGCTCTTGAAATTCTAAAACATTCATATGAGACACATTTTTTGCAAAATCCTCATTCATCAATCAAAAAATCAAATCGTAACTAAACAAGTCTAGAGAGAAAAAAAAAACACGCTAAAATATGACTTTTTCCTAACCTAAGACTCTCTAAACATAACCAAACACTATTAAAAAGAGGGCATGTTTGTCTCACTTATACCCGCGCAACAACACGTGGTTTTAAAGTTGTAGTTTATCTCTCTTGGGTGGGTATTAGCGCAAGTATGGATCAAAGGGTACTTAAGCAAGTATTAGCGCAGGTATTAACGTGGGTATATACTCGCATAAATATCCGCTTAAATACTTGCTATAAATACTCTCCATATAGTAATATTCAAAATAGAGGGGTTTTCCTTTTGGATGGGGGAGATTCAAATTTTGCTCACTCCAAAAGAACCCCCCCTCTATATCTAATTCCATGCATAAATAATTTTAATTTAGCAAAGAACTATTTGAAAATAAAATATATGTCAAAAAATGGGTACGCATTATATGCGCACTGTCTTTATAAAAATTTGTTTACATGAGATTGAATCATTACAAAATGACAATTAGAAGAAATAAATGTCTCTTTTAAGAGATGATAGAATATGGCAAAAAACTAGGTGTAGTTTGCATCTTCATCCCAAGTTAGGCGCTCTTCTTCATCCTTAGCATTTGGTACCAATGAAGATCCACTTTGTTGAATACACCAAAGAACACAAACAATGACCAATTTAAATTAAATTTCAATATTCTAAGAATATCAACACATTTTGAAAAAGAATAAATATGCAATTAATTATGGACCTTAGGGATTGGCATGCTTGCTCATATTGCTTAGGCGTAACATGGCCATGTTTCAAAATCCATTGCCATGTGCTATACTCCGAGTTCTCCATTCTAGTTTTGACAATCTTCCTTTTAGGTCGGTGATGTTTTGTGACATTCTAGCGTAGCCACCAAGTTTGTATAATAAATTTTTGGTTTGAAATATGTTAATGTTTTGTGGAAGTAAATTCCAAGTCATATTGAGTGTTCTAACAAAGTTCAATTTAAGCATATTTTATTTTCTCTCTCTAGAAATTTGAAAGGGCATCTTGTGACCAAATTTAGAGCGAATTGTGGTCATGACTATGAAATTTTTTGTATGTAGCGATTGTAGTCCTCAATAAGTAGAACAACTTTGTCTGAGTGAAGAAAATCATAATTGGTCATTTTGTTCATGTTTAAAGGGTCCTAAGTTACAAAAAACTCAATTTGCAGCGTGTTTTTGTTTGCTCTCTAGAAATTTTGAGTTAGGTTTTGATTTTCTGACTTATCGGTGAGGATTTTGCAAAAAGTGTATCTCATAAGAGTTGTTCAAAATTTTGAGAGAAACAAAAGTGTCTCTCACAAAAGCATATGCAAATTCTATACAAAAATTGAGATACAATATTTGAAAAAGTAAATTTTTTCTTGACACTTTAATTTTCTAATCTATTTTGTGACACTTTTTTTTGTAGTGCACATTTTCCCTTTTTTTGTTGAACTGCAGGTTTTATTGTAGCGCATGGCTAATTTTGGAGTCGGCCTTGCTTTTATGAAAAAAATGCAAGATGCCTTTTTTGGCAAGGCGGCCTGGTGTCCATTAAAAGGCCACGCAGTTTGTGATTGTTAGTGTGAGTGAGATTGTGAGTGCCATCGTGATTGAGAGCGTGATTGAGATAAGCATTCACAAAAAGTCCCATACAATGGAGATTGAGAAGCAAGGTCGCATGGAAAGATAAATATGTAAGTTTAAAAAAATTATATATTTTATTTGTGATGGCAATGTATGTTTATAATGGAAACTTCTAGTATACAGCTTTAATAATTTCTTAGAAAAATAAAGACAACAAGAGAGATAGAGAAAATAGAGCCGAAATAGATATTTATATTGATGATTTCTTCAAAGAGTTATAAGGATAACAAAGGGCACAATCTGCCTTAAAAGTTTTCAAACCTCCCCACCACCCTTGAGCTCTTTTTTTCTTGCATGTGCTTCTCTCTATTGCCTTGTGTCCACATCTCTATCTATTTTTTCAAGGGAGTGTTGCTTTTCCCCATCATGCATATGCGCACCTCTTTTATTTTGGCGTTGGTTGGCTTTTTTCTCTTTTGCCACCCTCCTCACTATATTTCTCTTATTTTGCAAGAATATTTTGGTTTCCCTTTAAGCCACTCTCTTGTGAAGCAACCTCCTTGGGGGTTTGCAAAGCTGTGCAAGGCTCTTTCAACGTAATCTATGTTTTGAGAGTCTTGCTACTCCCAATCAAGGAAGCAATTTTGATATGTGCTATGAATGGACTCCTCAAATGACTACAAAAATAAATGCCATTAGAATTTTCCATGTCCACTCCCTCATCTCTCTTAATAGGGTAATACAAGCCACACTCATTAGGGATAGGGGCATCGTGGTTCTTGGACTCATAATTAGCAGGAACATAGGATCTTTTATCCCCTCATTCCAACTCTGGCCCTGAGTCTGTACCTCCTCCCTTAATACAAGATCCACACTCCCCTATCAAAGACCTCCTACCCCATTTTGATAGTCACCTAATGCCCCAATTGACTCCCTCCTTTGTGAGGATCCAGACGTAGTGGTGCCAAGCGGTAAGGTATGAGTAGATGGAATTGATGTTGCTTGACTTGACAATTGGGGTACTAGTGTCCAATGTTGTGATGTATTGGGTGTGCCTTCAGGTGAAGGCACCAAGGATAGAGGAGTTATAGGGTTTACGCTTTGCAATTGCGGACTCATACCATACAAGGTAGAGGCCCTTGACCCTATTTCCCTAGCCGCAAGTTGTTGTGGCCTGTTGCCACCCAAAATAAATGATTGTGTAGGTCTTGAGCTTCAAGTGCTCTCTAAACAAACAAATGTTGAAACAAATGAGAATTCCATTTGTGGGAGCCAAGTCGCATGGGCTTCATCATCTATTGCATTCCTAAACCAATGAAATTGGTGTCCTCCATTGTTGTCGCAAGATCCAGACATCTAAAAAAACACACAAAACTCCTCATTCCTAGATAACTAAACTGAACTAAATTGTACAGGTTTATGTAGAATAAGCTAATTCAAACATGAAAGGAATAGCCAAAGTTTAACATGAAAGGAATAAACATAAAATTCAAATTGTACATGGGTATATTCTGCACATAACCTCAAACACTAAGGCTAAGCGTCAACAAGCAGTATGCAAAAAGTACTTAATGCATAGGCATAGCTTTACAGAGCAAGCCTTTGACAAGCACTTAATGCTTAGTCATAGTGTCAAAAGGAAATGTGCATGAACACCAAAACTTTATTGCATGTGCGTGTGTGTGCAAAAGTTATATGTGTATGTGCATGTGTGTGCGTATATGCATGGTCCTAAAATATGAACCTTGAAACCTATCTAAAGCTCTTGCAATTGCAATGGCTTTCATCACACATTTTATTAGAAACTAAATAAAACATTCTCCCACTCTCAAAAGATCTTTGCTACAAAGGCCACAAGCACCTACAAAGAGAGGGAATTGAGAAGCACCTATGAATGCTCTTTGCTCTTTAAGTCCCTAAAGGATCCCAAGGTGGCGCACAAAAAGTATAACTACATGTATAGATACAAGTTACAAGCATGGTGTTCCTACATGGTGTGTGTGAATAAGCAAAAGTGCATACCTAGAGAGCTTAAGACAACCAACAAGTAGGGACTTGCAAGCTTGGAGAAACCAATGGAATAGGACCTTGAGAGCTAGAAAGCACACAAACACACAAAGTCCAAATGTGCAGAGCGCATGCTCTCTGCAAATGCACCAAACATATTATATGATCATAGCGCTTAGTGCTCTTGGATCTTTAAGTCCCTAAAGAAACATGAGATGGCACACCTAATTACTTTAACTACATGCATTAAAAAAAGGAGGTATGACAACTACCTTGAGAGAGTGAGATGGGTTTGAGAGCTTGAGTGTGAGAGCTTGATCTTGCAAAATTGAGATATACCTAGAAAAATAAAAAATTAATGTGGTTAGTAAAAGCCCATGTGTATGTGTGCATGTGCATATGCGTGTGTGTATAAGCATTTGTCGTGTGCATCTGCATGTGTGCATGTGTGCATGTGTTTGTATGTGTGTATGTGTGCATGTGTGTGTGCATGGTTACTATATGCACTTGTGAAGCCCAAGTGCGCTCATGTAGCGCATGTGGTGCGTATGGAGAGTGCATGTGTGTGCATGTACGTATGCGTATATGCATGTGCTTATGTGTATGCATATGTGCATAAGCATATGCTTGTGTACATTTATGTAAGTGTGTGCGTGTGCATGTGTATGCATAAGTGTTTATGCTTGTGCATATACATATATGTATATCTATATGCTTGTGTGTGTATGTGTATGTGCGTGTGCGTATGCATATGCGTATGCGTATGCATATGTGTATGAGTATGTGTATGTGTGTGCATATGCGTTGTGCATGTGTATGCATATGTGCATGTGCTTGTGCATATACATATAAGTGTATCTATATGCTTGTGTGTGTATGTGTATGTGTATGTGTATGTGTATGTGTATGTGTATGTGTATGTGTATGTGTATGTGTATGTGTAT
>JAWWVC010000110.1:0-11948 GCA_033807815.1 Rumohra adiantiformis | reverse complement strand
GCTATCGTTCTATTGGTTTCCAAACGGATACATAGATTTTGAACATCAAAGAAAGAAAACATATTATGCGCCACTCCGGACTATCTATTATAATTACCGTGGTTTTTGAGGTGCCATATCAATACACGTCTTGGAATTTCGATCGATATTCGCGGGGTTGATTACCCCTTCCGGAAACGAAGATTCGGAGTAGTTTATAATTTACCAAGCATTCAATATAACTCATGCATTCGTATAAGAATCGGTGTAGACGAAATCACTTCTGCAAGTTCGGTAATCAGTATATCTCCATCAGCCGGTCGGTGGGAACGAGAAGTGTGGGATACGTCCGGTTTACATTCCTCTAATTATCATGATTTACGCCGTATATTAACCGATTACGGGTTCGAGGGTCATCCATTAAGAAAAGACTTTCCCTTAAGTGGATACGCAGAAGTACGTTACGATGATTCGGAAAAACGTGTGGTTTCCGAACCGATAGAAATGACTCAAGAGTTTCGCTATTCTGATTTGGCTAGTCCTTGGCGACTAATGCCGTCCAGATCTTCGAGTGGAACTAATAAACTGTCGGTCATTGAGGAAGAAAGCAACGAGAGGGGCGAAGCGTAGACTAACGTCTACCGGGCAGACCTTTTTGTAGACGTTAGTCTACGGGCTAAGCCTTTTAAGGCGTAGACGTTAGTCTACTCAAAGGGCTAAGCCTTTTTGAAGCGTAGACTAACCTAACGTCTACGGCCTCGTCCTCATCCTCGACTAAGGCTGCGCCCGCGTACAATGACAATGACAAAAAGTCAAAGTCGGGGACTTTGTTGCGAAAACTTCTCCTGAAAGCGAGAGAGAGAAGTTCTTTTGTGTCATTGTCACCGTCTTCCTGAGGGAAAAGGGAAAGGAGGAGGGGAATCGGGAGAGACAGAGGCCAGCAGTAATACGGAGGATACAAAGGGGGAGGATTAACCCTACCTATGGTACGTGGGATTTTCCGGGTGGATAATTGATTGTATTTCATTTTCATAGTTCGTAGTTTCGCCGGGGAAAGGTCCGACCCCTTCCCCCATTATGTTACTCGGACGGCACTGCTTTGGGAAAACAGCGCCCAAGCACTATAAACTGCCATGAGTATCGAAGACGGAGAGGTAATGAACAGAAACAGATATGTTGGCATCAGGATCCAAAATTCGTCGTTAGATGAGAGAAAATGTTTGGCGTAAAAAACTCAATCCGAGAAAGAGAGCCCTTATTTGGGAGTGGGGATTTCCCTTTATTTGAAAAGAGAGGCTGAGGCTTTTGACAAAATCGTGGAAAAGAGGGAAATCCGGAAATCTGGCCGACCTAATTCTGAGGTTCTCTTCTTCCTAAAAGGAGCTCCAGAAAAGACCATTCGAAAGATGAAAATCTGAAGATTTCTCCGAAAAATCACATGCTTCGTGAAAGTTGTCCCTCTTCTACGGATTACCTATGAAGGGAAAGATATAAAGGCTCGAACCGTTACTAAAAACTATTAAAGAGAAACACATCAATCTTTTACCCTTTCTAGAAAAAAGATTGGACGTTATTTCGGTTTGCATTCCCTCTCGCGAACATATTTTTTAAGCCAGATAGCTAATAAATCATAAACATATTTATGCCAATCCTAAAGTAGTCAATATTCTCGGTTTCACGGTACCCCGCGGTGATCTCATATTCATTGAAGAAGCTTCTTGAGATCTTACTAAACTAAACATGGCGTAATGCAAAAAAACAAAAGAATGAATTAGAAAATCGATAGAATAACTGAAATAAAGAAAATGATCTTTTTTGAGGCCTCTCTTCTACTTCTCTATTCATAAAGATTCTTCCTATTATCCTTTTAGTCATAAAGGTTATTGGAGACCTGATAAATATTATCCTTTCTATCATGAAAGAAAACAAACTTCTCCTTTTCATTTTCATTGTCTAGACTATTACTACCCATATTATTTGGAGGTCGAGTATGAGAAACTTAATGTTGTGGTATTCCCCGAACCTCACCATAATTATCTGAAACTTCCCTATAGGGATGAAATAGAGAAACACTGCCTTCCTCAGAACAAGAAGGGAAAGTAGCCTGAATAAGTCTCGTAAATCATTAGCGGAGCAATTGAATAGCTAACTCCTACTGTTCCCTCTCAATACATATGTGATTAGTACCGTGTATGTGATATATATTTCAATTCACACACAATAGAGTAGAGAATTTAATCGCCGGCAAGGCGGCTATTCGCCTCAAACGCCGCCGGCGAGGTAAACGCCGAGAATTCACTGTTACTGCTACTAATCGTGCGATCCCTCTCTCATTCGAAATCGCAAGATCTAATGAACCTTTGAGCCAATGAATCTTTAGAAACAGCCTAAGCCATTGAATCTTTGGAAAGCATTGAACCGGTGAAAACTAAACTACCATGACCAATGATGCGGACATGAGTCGATTCCATTCATTATTAATACCTTATATCGGAAAATAGGGTGCAGGCCGTATCTATTGCTATTGGAAGATGAAGATACGTTCAGCACTATTTCGACAAAGCTCTCTGATTTGCAGGCTCACGTGATAGAGAGGAGGCCTGGAGAGGCCCTTGCTACGAACTTTGCTCTTCAACTTCATCACATGCCAGACGAGAGTGTGTGCCTGCCCTCGAGACCGTCTTCTCGGTTCTCGGAATGGCCAGGATTCTAAGCTAAGAAAATGCTAACTAAAACAAGCAACCTTTGGGTGATGTCGCTCAATCATCTAATGATTGCCAGTCATTAGATTCTCTCTCATTAAGATGAACAATTTAATGACTAGTAGTGCTTTAGGAAGCGGTTTGTGGGGCCGAAGCAAGAGCAGGAGCCCCTGCAACGGCGTTAGAATCTACACCAGTCCGCCGGATTTGTACTAACATCAGCATCAGTTATGAAAAGACCCACACCTAGAGCGGAAAGACGCTCGTTTAATGAAATTTTACAAATTTCCAAATTATCACTTAAATGCTTGAAATCCCGCGCAATCTCCTTCTCCAGGGCATGAAATTCCGGAATTTAACCGATAACGGCCAACTGCATTCTCTATATGCTCGAACACCTTTCTTCTTTTATGACCAAAATTATCTATTTCCTCTAACAGGAAACGCGACTGCTTAGCGTAATAACTCAACCTCTTAGTACCCTTTTATAATAAACCAGTATGCAGTTTACAACGTTTCATGTAATCGCGTAACAGACGTTCCACCAACAATACTGAGTATCCAACTTCAAACGAACCACGCAGAACTTTAGCTTTAGCCAGGACAGTACCAGAATTCTTACATAAGCTATCAAAAAGTTCAGCATAATCTGACAAAGCCTTATTGCAGACTCTTTGAGTCTACCGGAATCTCTTAGCTTTCCTGCAACTAGTTTTACCAAGACCAAAGTACTGTCAAAGTCATACTCCAGCCTAACACGGGAGAGCATAGTCTCCAGATCCATGACTTCCCCAGTACCTACTGCCCCAGCTGTTAGAAAGAAGTGTTAACTTGTTTGAAACAACCATCCGTGAATTAGGAATACCAAACTCTACTACCCCGAGGGCTTAAACCGTTGATGCATCCTTCTGTCCATTCGTAAAACCAGTCTCCATCGCTCCAAGTTCCTAGGTAGTTAATGAATCCATCGGTGCGTTTGGAACAAAGGATCCGTGGCAAATAATTCATGGTAGGCGTATTTCGTTTCGTGTCAGTTTGGGTGCGTGCAGCCCTAGGCAAAATATCTGCCGAAACGTTACTAAAACTTGAAGCCGGAAGGGCATAGGAGTTCCAAATTCTTCTCTTTCTCTTTCTCGAAAATAAAAATGGAGTTTGCGCACCAATATCTGCCAGGAACGGCCCAAGCCATAACAAATGCGAAGCTACTCGGCTTAATTCGAGCATGATTACGCGTATATAGCTAGCTCTTCCTATTTGCCAACTTCTCCGGCGCATTGACCGTTACTGCTTCGGTAAACGTAGTGGCTAAATAATCCCATCTTGTTACGTACGGAAGGTATTGTAAAGTCGTCCGGTTCTCAGCAATTTTCTCCATTCCTCGGTGCAGATATCCTAAGATTGGTTCGCAATCAACAACATTTTCACCATCTGAGACGACAACAAGCCGAAGAACACCATGCATAGATGGATGATGAGGGCCCATGCTTACCGTAACTGGATCTAGTTCTTCAAGATGCCGTAAATTATTTACTTTTCAGTAAATATCATGGGATCTAGCTTCGCCAGAAGAAGTCGTGCTAACTACGACATGTTGAAATACCCCTACTCGCCCTTTAACGCCCCTTTAAACCCCGAATACCCGAATTCAATTTTGGCGTATAGAGCTGTATCCTCATCGGATAAAGAAATTAAGAGACGCTTACGTCTACCAAGTAATTTATGCAAACCTCTTCGAGAGGAGTAGTCTTCGGAATGTGATTCCAAGTGGGAAGTTAGTTTCAAAATCTTTGGCGATGAGTCAAGTAGTAAATTTGGGAGGTTGTGAACCCGGTATCTCTGTTCCCACCGACTAGCTGCGCGTCAATAGATTTCTATTTATTCGTAGTAATAATGATAATAATTACGATTGCTTGCTCCATCTCAAATCGATTATAAACTGTTTAATCAACAGATCAATGGCGCCCGAAAATGAAGTCCTACTTTTTTACGTGTAATGCAGTACCGCATCAAATAGGCGGGCATCCGTGTCTCATCCACGAATAGCTACAGCTTCTGCTGTGATTCACATTAGATATATTGCATAACTAATTGGAATTACCTCCATTTGGATAATTCCAATTAATTACACATATTTTGAAATCTTTGTTTGTGTTGCGCTTCATATCCCCGTAGACTAACGTCTACGCTTCGCCCTTGCTCTCGCTAATTCCGAATAATAGGATACATTCGAATTTTAAGTATTGCAAATCGGCTCCCAGTAGTAATGTTGAAACAGAATCTACCGGTGCAAGCACTAGCCCCTTCTTTCACCCCTTGTTGAGAATATATCTCAAGGTTGGCAACCTTTAGATTCCTCTATTTATTCTCTATCGGAGCCGATCCCGAGAGCCCTTGATCTGCCATTGGACAACCCTCAATGACCTAGGTCACGGTCCGGCGAAACGGTATAACAACACCAACCATGATAAAGGTCATAACAACAACCTCTAACAAATCGTCATCATCATCGTCCGCTACTTTAGCTTTTCCAATGACTAACTTCATAATCAGTCATATTCCTTTTCAATCTAAACCACCTCATCCGTTACTGTTTGCTTCTCAAACACTAACTCACCCTAATTTGAAGTCTAGTGCGCTAAGCACAATATGCGGGCTTAGCACCTTCTTTAGCCGTCGCCTTAAAATGAAAATTTATAAGTCTACCGCACTGGTTTATTTAACCTTTAACCTGCACGAGGGAGATCTTTATAGAAGTCTACTAGTATTTCAAGGAAAACCTCTAGTCCCGGTCCTGTATTTAACGCGTGGAAAGCTCCACGTCCCGTACTTAACGCTTTATCCAGTAATACCAATCAAGTGCTCTCGATTGTCATACGGAGTACCACGGGAACTGGGCCAGAAAGGCAAGATTACGCCTACTCAATTTACTGCGGCGTTCTGCGTCGGTTTCCGGACATCTATAATAGACAAGCTAATGGAGGATATCTATGGACAGATTAACACAGGAGGCCGCTCAGCCGCCTAACTATTTTGTCCCTCTGTCGGGCGTTGCTATTAACGACCTGCTTGCGCTAGGATGCAAACTATACTATCAAAGGGGTAAGGAGCGCGTCCACGCGGAGCGGACCCCCAGGTCCAGCCCTCGCATATATTCCCCGCCCCGGAAATCTTAGCTTAGCGCCCCATGCCATGCCCCTGTGATTCGGTGGGCGTTGACGTGGGCTCGTTGCCGGCTGGTGTGGGTATCCTCGACGCGGGCGCAGCCCTAGATAATCCCGTAGACGTTAGTCTACAAAAAGCGGGGCGGGTTGAACCCCGTAGACGTTAGGTTAGTCTACGCCTTAAAAAAAAAAGCATCGTGCACATTACACTCGCTTGTATTGATACCTTCGCTTAGCGGCTTAGGCTTGCATATAGCTTCATTCTTTTTCAGTAATTTAGCGTGTACTTGAGAAGTATATTGGCTAATTTCCCTTTCAGCTTCAAGGATTATTTCTTTCCTCGTAGCTTTCCTCGTATCTTCTGATCCTTTTTGATCAGCCATGGATAAAGATAAAGAAGTATCAACAGCTATTTACGTGGAAGTATCAATAGCCGTGAGGGACGGGCTGCGTGATTTCTCTTCAGTAATGATTTGAATCTCACATACCAGTAAATGTAGATTACTACTCAAATCTTCTCAAAGCCGCGGGCGCAGCCTTTGAAATAGGAAGGTAGCCTAACTGTCTCATGGATAACTGACTGAATCGAGGAATAAAGCAAGGATTCGTCGTTGAAAATCATAGCTGGGTCGATACAATGAGATTGGTCACCAACATCGAAGAAGTTATACAATTCGTCTCTGTAGTAGAGACGATTGGGAAAAAAGAAGTAACGGACCACGGTGTAGTATAAAATCAATTTTTCTAATAAAAAAAAAAGATCCACTTTGAGATGGGGTAGTTAGTGCCAGTTGTTACTCCCTTCCTCCTGATTTTTTCAACTGCTCAAGACGGATGAAATCAAAAACCTGACTATTCTTGGTTCCTCCGAGGTTCGAAAGTGATCCCTATTTTCCCGTTAGGGGACAAGAAGCCGGTAACAGAGTTGTCCGAGCCGTATGAGGCGAAGCGTAGACGTTAGTCTACGGCGGGGGCGGGAAACCCCCAAGTTCGGTTCTAAAGGAGGGCTGCGCCCGCGGGCGAAGCGTAGACGTTAGTCTACGGCAGAAAATGCATATTTGACATGGTTCGAATTAGCACGCGGGTTTCTGCATAGTGAGCTACCTTGCCAGTGCGGCGACTAACGGAACCTCCCCTTCCCTATGGTGGTCCGCGTGCGGATGGGTCACTGCATAGCTTACTACGTGTGTTTTTGTGTACGGGGGGTTGTACCGGACTTGGGGTTTCCGATGACTTCGCTAGGGGCTTGCGATCGTCGGATTTAGACTCCTCAGGGCGGCGCCCATTCCCTTGGAGCTATTCTGCGCGTTAGCCCGGGTGAACTTAGCCAAACGCCTGTTTTTCCACCAG
Organism: Rumohra adiantiformis; assembly: GCA_033807815.1. Taxonomy (NCBI): domain Eukaryota; kingdom Viridiplantae; phylum Streptophyta; class Polypodiopsida; order Polypodiales; family Dryopteridaceae; genus Rumohra; species Rumohra adiantiformis. The sequence continues at coordinate 4,756 of JAWWVC010000110.1, read as the reverse complement.
TTATCTAACCACGCCGGTAACCCCGCGGGAGCCAACCATACGTATTTCTTTGGGGTCAACCCCTGCATCTAATAGTTGGTTAATTGGCAGTGAAAGCGGAAAGGAAGGTTCGTAAAGATACGGACGGTAAAGATACAGAAAAAGCCCAAATGACCATAAAACGCAATTCTGCAAGCGGAAAAAGGGACTCGAACCCTCAACTCCAGCCTTGGCAAGGCTATACTCTACCATTAAGCTCGCCAGCGGAACCAGAGCCGAGTGCGGAGCGAAGAAAGCGTTATAGCTTTCTCCGCGACTTCATTGCGGATTGGAACTATTGACTTGAGACTCCGATGACTCATCGACGTTCCTTTGTTGATCGATAGGCCCATGCTCGGAGAGATTCAAACTATCAACCCAACCCCCAAAGTTTGGTGCTCTATCCGATTGAGCTACAGGCACAAGTTGACCTTACAGACCGAACAGAGGCTAATAAGATCTAACGCAACGCTTAGAAGGTCGTAAGATCGGACCAGACTTCGCGAACGTGAAGCGTTAAAAGAGCGTTGCTTGGCGGCTGGCTTTGGCCTTTACGACCCAAAGACGACAGGTCCCAGCACTTCCCCCGAAAGCTGCCAGTATGGTATGCGCGAGGGAGCCACGGGTTCCCGGGAAGGGAAGCCACGGCTATGCGCCTTTCGCCGTAAACCTCTAGCCTTTCCCACGTACAGAGACATAATATTACGAGGAGAGGCCCCGAATGACTGGCCCCACGTACGAGGCTTTCCCACATACGAGGAGAGGCCCCGAGTCTTGCTGGCATTATCGTACGTAACATTGACACCAAAGGTACAAGTACTAGTGGACGTATCCGAAATCATTGCTCGTATAACGAAAACGTTTGAATGTAAAAGCGTAATCGTAAGCAAGATGGGCAATCAATATAACGTGGGTATCTGGAACTTAACGGCAAGTAGATATACGGCCGTTAGATTATTGCGTTCTGTATTTCCGGAGTTTGAAGATTGCCAGGTGAACGTAAGCTGTCATAAGGGTTGGAATAGTATCTGCAGATCTATAATGAAAGAGGATAAGACTCCTGTGGTTTGGGGAGAGGAGCCCTTATTCTTAGTGAAGAATCGGGCTAAAGCTGTTGAGAGTAAAACCCGAGCCGAGGATTTAGCAAATATATTACGTACTAAGAACTCCTGGGAGGAAGTGTTGGCAGATGATAGGTTGGTAAACAAGTGTTTATCGAGTTATAATTCGGTACGAAGTACTTTCGAGGACCTTCAAGACGTGAAGTCGAAGAACTCTATGTCCTTTTTCTGCAAATTATGGCTATTTGTGAAAGAGCAGGGTGGTCCTTTCTATTCTGCGAGAGATCTCCAGGAATGTAACACAGTACTGTACTGGCTAGTACTAAATCTGTGCCGTCCTCGGCATTTACGGCAGAAACAGTTATTAATCTTAGGACTGCCCGGCACGCAAAAGACACTGTTTGTTCATTGCCTAAGTCAGTTTATAGACATCTACTTCGTGCCTAGGCGTCCGAATGATTTTACGGGTGGTAACAAGCATTCTAACGTATGGGTGATTGATGAGTTTAATGGCTATGAAACCGATGCCTCTCTTTTAAACATGGTTCTGGACGGGCAAAAAGTGGCATTGGATGTAAAGTACGGAAAGATCTTTACGAAAGATCATAACGTGCCTATTATGCTGTTAGGAAATCATATCCCCCCCATGTACAACTCAGAGGCTTTTCAAAGTCGCGTAATAACGGTACACTTTTTTAGTGAAAAGGAGCCGTTAAAAGCAGGTCGATTAGCTTCCACGCTATTGCGGTATTGTATATGGTACGGTACCTGCAGCAAAGCCGACGGGGAAGGCTTGAAAGCTTTAGGTTACCACTTACTGACGGAAAGCAATCTTTCTCAGCTAAGCGAGCGTGTCGGCTTTCGCCTACACTCGATGGAGGTTCTGAAAAAAGTGTATGACAGACTACCTACCGTGTCTCGGTCTAGGTATCTCAAGTGGTTCGAGAGGTTCGACAACGTGGCCAAGGCTCGACTTTATCTTCCGCGCAATGAGGCAGAGTATGCCAAAAAGGTGGCCCCGGGAGACCTTGAGATTGAGGTAGAACTGAGCGAATTGGCATTACAGGTGGAGAGAGAGATGGAGGGTAAAGGATCAGAACAAGAGCGAAGAACCCTAAGTCTAGAGGAACTCGACCTGGAGCAACAAGGACGTTGCGAACCCAAACAAGTATGCGAAGAGAGAAACCTGAGTGACTCCAAACGGGAAGGCGACGATCTTTGGATCGAAATGACCAGAAAAATAAAACAAGAAAAAATAGAAAGAAAGAAACAGGTTCAAGAATGGGAGGAGATTATCCAAAAGGCAATCTTCGAGGAACCGAAAGTATATTATGATAGCAGCGATTGAGAGAATTAGAGGAACTGACAAGTATGACGCCTAACTATTCGCTAGGGGAAGGTCCGATCCCTTCCCTTCCTGGCGGAAGGAGACAACAACCGATTCTAACAACCGATTTGACACAATATCGGGTGATCAAATCGGTTGCATTCGGTTATGAAGCTCAAACACAAACACCCGATTTGACACAATATCGGGTGATCAAATCGGTTGCATATAGGTGGCCCGTTTCGCCCCTATTCCCGGTTCCATTCCGGGAACAACATCAGCTATATGGTCTATTCTACGCGCCTCTGGCTCGGCGGGTTTCCGCGATGCAAAAGAGGTAAAAGAAAAAAGACGAAACGTATCATGAACAGATCTATGAAAAGTAACATTACGAGTTTGGACCAAGTAGAAAAGGGCGAATTGGTTTATGATTTTGACACGACCTCGGTAAAAAGTGTAAACTATGAGAAAACCCGGATTGGGAGGGTGTTGAAAGAGTACTCGGGTTGTTTTGAAGAACTATTGTTAAATAGGGAGGATTCTCATTTATGGTTAAGATGTAGTATACTGCGTATGAAGCTTAATAATAATAATTTGTTACTGGAACGCTTATTGCGCGATCTGAGAAAGCGTTGTAACTTACATATCCGCCTGTTATCAGGCGCTAACGCGGAATTATATGAGAAAAGAGCTTCCCTTTTACTGGATAAGATAGCGAAATTGGAGAGAAAGGTTCCAGAATTGAATGTAGTCGTAACGGCAGACGTAGAAAGGCATTGGATCGAGGGAGAAGTTCATGCATTAGAGATGGAGTTCTACCAACAGAAGGACTATAAGGCATGTAAAGGACTCTGGGACAAGCTTCGGGAAGAGGAGACCAGGTTAAAAGTAGCGATCGAGAATAAAAAGGCAAGTTCCGATTCTGTCCCCCCCGCAGAAGGTATGCGTGTTCCTCCTATTGGCTTCCCGGTTGACATTGGTGCATCATTGCCTCTCGCGACTGTCGATCCGGACTTTATTGTGCTAGGCTTCTGCGCTTTGGTCCTAATTGGCGGTACACTTTATTTTTGGTTCAAGGATGAAGGCCGGGATGACGACGGAGACTCAGGCTCCGGGGGAAGAGTGAATAAAAGTGGAATAGCTCCGGTGAGCGGTTTGAAAGAATTAGTACCTTCAACTCCAGATGACTTTGGCGTACGTGACGTGAACTATTTTTCTTTTTATGGGCTGCTTATTAATTTATATTACGGAGAATCGGGTGTTGGTCACGAATCGGTTGTTTGGGCTTCATTTGATGGGGAAATGCATAGGGAAACAGTCACAGAAATGCAACCGATTTGGTGCAATACGACCAAATCGGTTGTCGGAGAATCGGGTGTTGGTGTCGGAGAATCGGGTGTTGGTGTCGGCAAATCGGGTGTTGGTCAACCGTCTGTGCCTATTTGTTTATTTCTTCGCTGTGCTTTTTTCTTCGTACTAATGGTTCTATGTTTTTGTTGTCTTTCTAAAAGTCCTGAAAAGACCTCGACCTTTAGTCCTTCGCATCACTTCGGCTTTGAAGCAGCTGCTTGGTACTGGTATTCTGTGGACGTGGTGAAGTTGGAGTATGATTTCGATGGTACGTCCGTTTTGGTAAAATCAGTCGCGGGAAACCTAATAAAGGGATATTACGTTGCAGTTACGGGCTTGAGTGGGAAAAAACGCGGGTATGACCATAAAAACGACGAAGCGCAGCTTTTGCTCGTCGGGAGAGAGCTCTGATTCTGATTCGGATACTTGTTTTTCCGAAAGATGGATTGACCATTTAGATGCGCTAAACACAGTAGCTTCTTCCCTAAAGGAAGGAGGGCTCATTCGTGATAAGCACCTAAAAGAGCTTAAAAGTGTTGGAATTAGCTTGACTCGCACTGAGATCCCCGATCTAGACGAGGTGGTCAAAGGCGCGGCTCAAGCAAGAATTTCCCAAGATGGGACTGACAAGGCCGCCGCACAGGTTCAAATCGTGTTGTCTAACATAGAAGTAGCGCGGGATGCTGCGCGTTCTTTAGAACATGAACATGAGATGCTTCTGGATAAAGGGCCCAAAAAAAGGCTTCTACCCGGAGAAGGGGAAGCTCGTGCGGCAGAGCTTGGTCAACTTTTAGAAGGGAAAATTATCCCGGCACTAAATAATGTAATAGCTGCATATAGAGACCTCCGACAAGCGTCTGTCGACTCGGATTCCGAGAATTCAATTCACTCAGACGACTCGGATTCCGGGGGAGGGGAATAAGTCGGTACGTGGGATTTTTTACTTTTTCGGGTGGACAATTGATTGTATCTCACTTTCATAGTTCGTAGTTTCTTCCTA
>JAWWVC010000109.1:0-11950 GCA_033807815.1 Rumohra adiantiformis | reverse complement strand
AAACTTAATAATGGTCAACAAAAATATAACAATTGTATATTTCTGTAATAAGAGTTCAGATAATTCATACTCTGTACTGGTTTTTGATTGCTAGAAAGAATCACACAACACCAAGCCATTTTTGTCTTTGAACTTTGCCATATCATCATCAATAATATTGTTTGTGTTGCTCGTGAATCCAAACAACACAAGGATGGCGCTACCATAATCGCACAATTTGATAGCTTCTCCCTTGCGTTTGAAACAAATTAGTGAGAGACAAACTACCTGCATTTTCACTAAAATTTAATCACTTGGTTCTAGTTATGAAATATATAAACTTAACAAATTTGGCTAAGGGTGCAAGAGAAAAAAAATATTTTGCCAGTAACCGACAATAAATGGCAAATCTTTTGCCAGTAACCGACAATAAATGGCAAATCTTTTGCCATTAACTGACAATAAATGACTCTTGGACAAGACTAACATGGTAATCCAAGGTTAAAACACCAAGACGCTCAAATCCAAAGCTATCAGCTATTTGCACCAAGTTTGGAATCCGATATTTTGTACAAGTCACAACCAATATACCATTTTATGTCATGTATGTGTGTGCAAGGTGACATACAACCCTACAAAGAGATTTTTCTTACACATATAGCCAGAAGGGAATGGCATCCCTTGCTTCCATAAATCCATAGAAAAGGTCTACCTATAGTAGTGTGCACTCTATTATACGAGGCTTTCCAACATCTTCTAGACTATCTGAGTGTGGAGTGTGCTCGTGAATTTCACAAATCATTGGTATATCACTGTGCATGACAAGGATGCAATATTCAATATTTTTTCACAGAGCGGCACATGTCAAGGCGTAATGTAACATACTACATCTGAGAAGGTTTGTCTATAAATAGTTTTTTCCAAAAATAATTATGAGACAAGCTAGAAAATAATTTTGTAATCTTTAATTACATGAAAGTTGTGGAGAGTTTGGTGTTGACTCTCTATGTTCAGAGGACTCATGTGATGATGTATCAAGCGATGTTGCTTGTTAGCGTCTATTCTTTTTCTTACTTGTTCTTGAGCATTTACTAGCCAAACATGGATTGTGGTCCTCATCGTCATCCTACTCACTCTCTACCATAGATGGCACTACTCTCTTGTCATGTATCTTTTTTTTTCCCTTCTCTTTTTTGCGTAATAAGTCATTTGGAATATTTTTTGTGCTTGTATCTTTCTTGTTCCTCTTGTTAGTAGACACAAGAATAACCACTTCCTCTTTTGTGCTCCAAAGAATGCTATAACTATAATAAAACCATGAAAATAAATACTCAAATTGAGTAAACTTTTTGTTGTATTCCAATCAAATCTTATAATTTTATGGAGAGACATAAGTAATTATATACATAAAGAAATTATTTCTCGTATCGAAGCAGAAGCCATACTTACCAAGATACTCGTTCTACTCATAGTCAAGAAATTTGGCTCAGAGATAATCAATCCACCATGGCATGTGCTCAATATTTTGAAATTTCCTATATTCTTTACTACCAACATGAGTTGGCAAAAGACATTCTGCACAATCCATGCTATGCAGCCATCCCACCACAAATGGCAGAGATAAGACACCCAGAATAAGAGAAGGTAAAAAATCACCTTCAATATATACATAACATAAAATGAGAATACTTTTGGATACCAATTTCTATTTAGTACAATTACTTTAATTTACAAGCATACATGTAGGTGAGTCTTCTTGCCGTATTCTTGAGATAAGGAGCATCTTTTGGTAGCATGGTTGGGTTGAAAACATTGTCAAACCCTTAAAAGTCAAATGCTATGTTTTCTTGTTGTGTCCTTCAAAATTATTTCATTGGCATACTTGTTTTCACACAGCTTTGAGTGTGAGAGTAGACGAGTGTCAGAGTAGGGATTGGAGAGTAACTACAAAAAAAATGATTCATCACTCCTTTCCTGTTGTCATTTATGAGAAAAATGAGTAAGAGAGAGAGAGAAAGAGAATTAATTTCAAGTTAAAAAGGAAAAACCTTTAAAAAATTGGTTTGCTTTAGAAATGAAAGAACTATAATTTACAAAACCATGGGTAAAAACCATGGAAGCATATTGTTGGAGCGTATGCATGGAAGAGCAAGCCTTGAAGAATAACACAAAAATGTTTCAAGATGTGTTTCTCAATTCCACGCGTTTGGAGAGTTTGCTTAAAAGCCTTCGTGAAGGAGAGGATACCAATGACGAGGAGATATATGAACTCCAAACCATTGTATATACCGCCGTCAAACATTAGTGAGATTTTGGCCACTTGGATTAAAAAAAGGTTAAAGAATTGACACAAAGGGTACACACCATAGAGGAGGAGTGGAGGAGGTACTTGCACGCTGTGGCGGCAATCCAACGAGCTTAGGATGGCAATGAGGAAAGCGACGTCAACGATGGTGATGAGTAAAGCGCATGGTCAGAGAAATAGAGATAGGTGAAGAAGAGAGAGAGAGAGAGAGAGAGAGAGAGAGAGAGAGGATTTAGGATGTGGCATGATGATGTGGATATCTTGATGATGTGGCATGTCCATGTGAAATCTGGATGATGACATGAATATTGGAGCTAAAAGCTCGCATAGGTAATGTAAGCTCGCTAAAGAGTTGAAATGGTGAGCTTTTACAAAAGCTTGCCATTTATCAACCCCCATGATAAATGATACATAAAGCCATTCCTTTCACAATATGATTCTAAGATTTCACAAAAAAGAGGGGGTACAATTTTTAAGAGGATATTGAAGCCTAGATTTTTTATGGAGTTTATATTGTTCTTAAATACAAATAACATTAAAATTAGCGTCTTGCATCATGGTTAAAAAGAACAATATTTCTCAATAGCATTTAAACCCTTAATTTTGTAAGAGAAGACTAAATTTGTAAGAAAAGAGGTTCATTTAAATATGTTATGGTGAGAACTATTAAAAGAGGTTCATGAGCCCCTTTCCCTGTGTCCCTCCCTTTAGAGCTTCTGCATCGGGGGCGCCGCATTCCTGGCGTAGTGCGGTTGGGGGCTCGGACAACAAAGTCACACTGGCTATTGCCATTCAAACATTAGGAAAGGAAAAAAACCAAACCCATCAGCAACCTCCACAGTCCTCTCTTCAATCTCCTTCGGCTTCAGCATTATCCCTATCTACCTGCTTGTAAAGGCTCCAACAAGCGAGGAAGCAAATCAACCATTCTAAACCGATGTCAAATCCGTAAGCGTACGTACGCATGCCCATAGACATGCAAGGCACTCATGATTTAAATCATAGTCATGACGTGATTATGAAATAATCTGGATAAGCACATACGTATGAAATGCCTAAATGTAGGAGTGCCAACCGCTCATTCATGGTCAGGAAAGCGCACATACAGAGGGATGCATGCTAATTCCTGACATCAAAGTGCTTGCATTGCGTGACCTTCCAAAGGATCTAGGAGAATATGCATAGATTCACGTTGTGCTTCACAGTTGGTCATGATGACAAGCACATGATGATACGAGGGGCTCTTTTAACAATGAGAGAAACTTATACCTTGGATCACAATCGTATTGATAACTTGATCACCCACCACCGAAGCAAGATTGGCATTGACAATGTCGAGATTCGAAGCCTTGAGAGCTCTGGCCAGCTGTGACGGCATAAGCCCCCATGCCTTTCTCACAATGCAAGGGTCAACGTGATAAAAGTTATCATCGACCGGATTGAAAAGATTCAAGTGCAAAAGATCATTGGCCACATCATGCATTCAGCCACTCAGAGAGTCACAAGAAATTGTAGCCACTTACGTAGACACACACCTCGGCCAGAGTTCCATGTCCCGCCGGAATACGACAGAACCATGAGCAACCCTTGGCCCCCACTACTCTTAGCTGGAGAGTTATGGGGCCTCGCGGCTGTGGAAGCTCATGGTATAAAGTAGGGAAAAGGAAGGAGAAGGGGCCCTTTGCCATGATTAAAAAAAGGCATTGTGCACGTCATGTGAGCTTGGGGTGACCGAAGGTACCCCAAAACCTATTCCAAGCCCCCCCCCTTCATGCAGATGGGAGCAGCTATCTGATCAAGGCGGCCGTCGAAGGTACCCCCACAAGGGCCCGGCTCTTCCTCTTGTGGCCTTGTTGAACGCGCACCTTTTGGAGTCTTTCCATATGCTTTTGTTTCCCACATTTCCTTGGACCTTATCAGATTGGAAATAGCGCCGCCTTTCAATGTGCGTGATTTTCCTTCCTTGAAGCAGCCGCAACTCCATGCAACCCCACGCATTCCTTCAAGGAGGAAGGAAGGCGTGGTAAGGGAACAACAACGCCCTTTCCCTTGTCTTTCCCGATAGTATTCAACATCATGAGCTTCTTGAGAAGAGGCATCTCTAAATGTGGGAGACGGCCGGCCCCCAAGAGCCAGCTAAGTAGGCAGTGCATCCCGACATATGATGGTGTCGTAATTGGAGAGGAGGGAGTCATCATGGAGGGGGAATGTGCCTAAAACTGCTTACAGCACCACAAGAAGTTTGAGACATTTTCCCACCATGATTCCCACATTGAGGATTCCGACAACATCCTGAGCTTCTGCCAGGCGAGGCGGAGCATACCTAGCTAGGTGCGGTGGGGGCTGCCGGGGCACCTAGCTAGGTATGCGGAGGCTCGCCTGCAGAAGCTCGTGATGTTGAACACTATACTAGGGAAACATGTGGGAAAGGGGTCTCTTTCCCGCATATGGGAAGGTGCCGAAAACTTCTTGTGTATGTGAAACAGAGGCAAAAGGGGAAGGCCATTATGCCTCTGAAGCCCTGTTACAGCTTTGCTCATCTTTGACTTGCGTTTGAAGTTCCTGGACATCGCTAACTATATAAATCGGTACCCACTACAGACAGAGCCCTTGAAGGCTCTGTAGCCTTACCGTCTCCCATTTTGTCCTCCGGCACAGCGTCACCCACATCAGAGAGCTTCATTCCTTCGGAGTTTTCGATCGCATACGTGTTTGCACTCCGCAAACAGGAGCTGTTTTTCTCATGCAGAAGTGTATGATGGATAGCTATGCTCCCATCAGCCTGTTGTGGCGGCTGCTCATTTTCAATGGCACGCCGAGTTCGAGAGACAGAGGTGTCGCCAGCAGGCTCACAAGCTAGAGGCTGCGCTTTCTTTCTACAGGAGACCGGCAATCATTGTGAGAGACGTCAGGCAAAGGAGAAGGATCACCGGTGCGTGTGCATGCCAACGGGGAGCGTGTCGTCCGAATCCACAGCCTCAGGGCTGACAAGTAGTAAGTCTAAATTTCTAGTTGGGAGCAGGGTGTGCATGGGCTATCATGACTCTGCATGCCCTGCTGCCCACGCCTACTATGTGCATATTCAGACTGCCCATCTTGTCCATGTCCATGCCCATGCCCATGCCCTTGTACTGCATTGCCAAGCACTTGATACACATTCTGTTATGAATGCCCAACTATCACAAGAAGATCTCGGCATTTTCCCACTATGATTCCCACATGGAGGATTACGACGACATCATGAGCTAATTCTGCAGCCAGGCAGCCCCCTGCCCCCCGCTGCACTGCACCTAGCGCTAGCTAGGTGTGCGGAGCCTCGTCTGCCGAAGTTGATGATGTTAAACACTAATAATAGGGAAACATAAGGGAAAGTGGGTCTCTGTCCCACATGGGAAAATGCACAGAACTTGTTGCGTTTAGCATAGCAGCAGGACCTTGAAAAATGGACAAAAGCTTTGCAATACCCACCCAATCAATCCCATGAATGTGAATGTGATCTTGGTTGCATTGATATGCAATGTGCATTTGTATCCCCGGAAGCGTGCCCTTGACGACGACGACGACGACGACGACGGGCAGAATCCGGCTGACCTTGTTGCTTAGGAGCGTGTTCAGTGTCAGGATCATGGTAACAATTGTGCTGATATTGGCTTTGCTCATGCCAATGACAGTTAGGGGCATGAGCATGAGCGCTACGCATGTCCCCTGCATGCTCCTTCCTGGCCTTTACGGCGGTAAGCATGCTCATGCTGATGATCATAATAGGCATCATGCAGGTGCCCACCATGCAGGCCATGATGAAACTGACCTTGGAGGCATAGATGAACATGTGCATATTGATGAGTACTACCGCAAGCTTTTGTACACCTTGATGCAACTATATTGATGAACAAAGCTGCTCAGGCTCATGCAGTCTGATGCTTGATTGTTGAAGGATCACTAGCTAGCATGGCTAGGCTCTCAAGGCCTGTCGACATTTTCTGCTTACCGATTCCGAGAGCTTGTGGAAGCATGCGGATCTTGGCAGCAGGCCAGTGCGTCAAGAACTGGGAGCAGCAGCAGCAAGAACGAAGGGCGTGTGTGTGTGTGTGTGAGAGAGAGAGAGAGAGAGAGAGAGAGAGAGGGCGAGCTCGAGGCGGCTGGACGTTGAAGGAGGAGGAGGAGGAGGAGGGAGGGGGGAAGGGCGGCAAAAACCAAGGGCCGCAAACGCCCCTTACCCTCTGACCCAACACCTCCTCTAACAGGAGGATCCCTCGCGGGAAGGCTATGCGCACACTCGAATTCGAACCCACCACCTGTGGGATGCGTGCGCAAGGCCCTACCGCTACGCCAGGGAGGCGGCCCATGTCAGTGCACGGCCCTCCAGCTCACATATATTAAATCATAAATTCGCGTACGCTGTCCTGAGAAGTTAGAGCTGCCCTTAGGGCCCGATCACGCCCTAACATGAAATGTGCACATTTCACACCGCTACTGCGCCATGCATTCAAGCCACACGAGGGGTGGTGGGTGGTGATTCCGAGTTTCGAGGCAAACTATGTAAGCTCCCCGATTTCGAGGCGGTTTTCGCTCCTTACAAAGCGTGTAGTGATGGCAGCAGTGTACATGCATCGTCTTATTATATGTATTTATAATAGGGAGAGGGCTTTTTCCCCATGGAAGCCTCTCCTTATTTTGAATAGGATGAGCATCTTTTATCTTTTATATACGTGTGGTACGTGAGTGAGGTGACCATTCAGACCTCCGTGCCCTTTAAACTCTCTCTCTCTCTCTCTCTCTCTCTCTCTCTCTCTCATCGTTCGAGGATCAGACAATAGCTAGCGTGTGTGCGTGTGTGCGTGAGTGCAGCGGCGGGCTGTGCGCTCCGCTGCTCACCTTCTTCTTGCACGAGTTGAGGCCCAGGTCCACTACCCTCTCTATTGCCTTTAAGGGTGGCTCGACTTCGTCCGATTTTACATTTGCTCCATCTTGTGTGTTGAAGAGATGGCATTACAGATGGATCCTGAAGAAGGTATTGCCTTCTCTTACTCTTTATGCTTAGTGCACCAACCTCTTACTCTACACTCATGATGTCTCTATTTTTCTTTTAGGCAATTAGAGACGACAAAATTTCAAGGTGTCACCACATTGGGGGAGATGAAGATTTTCTTCAACATGACGTTTTACGCTTGTTTTGTTCTCCATTGCCTTCTGCACCATCCACCCTTGCACCTACTTCTATAGCCCTTGTGAGTTTGAAAGATCCCTCTGCCCCACTGTTCTTGCCATTGAGGGCCCAGCTTGTGGGCATTAAGAAAAGCTGATTGTTCCTGCGGAATTATTTGATTTGACCAGAGACTACTAGCGTGGCATGGCTTGGTCGTGGTACGCAAATCTTGTTCCAATACCGATCATTTGTTTCAGCCAATGTGACACTTGCATGCTCCCCTCCTAATTGTGATATGGAAGAGAAGAAAAAGCAAGCCTTCGTCACTTTCAAATGCCCCCTAGCTTCCTATCTCCCCCTTGTGCTATTCATTTCCCGAATAGCAAATAGTAAAGTAAGATTTGCTCCCGAGGAAAAAATACCCATCAAATGCAAGAGAAACTCTGTCAAGCAGCGCACAAGGGAATTTCCCGGCCTCCTCTGTCCCATGGACGCGGTTAACTTTGAGCTAGCTTCCGATACCCATCATTTGTTTCAGCCAATGTGACACTTGCATGCTTTCTTTTAGGCAGCCTCCTCTCCTCTGTTGGTGATATGGTAAAGAAAAAAAAGCAAGCTATCATCACTTTCAAAGGTTCCCTAAACTTCCTATCTCCCCCTTGTGCTGTTCATTTCCCAAATGACAAATAGTAAAGCAAAATTTGCTTTTGAGGAAAAAATACTTACCAAAAGTACAGTACTTCAAATTATTAAGGATTACAAGAAGTTTCTTAAAATGGATCTTGTAGATAAAGTAGCTTTCCAACCTATTACACTTGTTCTTGGAAAGCCTTCTATCTCTAAGCACGTAAGTAAGTTAGAGCCTAGGGTTGAGCCAAGTGTAGTGATCGGCAAAAATGATGTAGATGAGGGCACATGTCCTTTCTCGTTGCAAGTAGATGCAACAATATCTATGTTAAAAGCTAAGCTCCCTTTTTCATAACTCTTGTGTCTATGCCTAAAATATCAATTCAAAAACTCCTATCAAAATCTCTAAGTGATCCATTCATCAAAAGAACCCTTGCCTTTGTAGTTTTACAAGTAGACACCAAAAAAATCGGGGGTGCTATTTTTATCATACCACGATTGCTAATAAGCTAGAGATTACTAATCAAGCTATGGTAAGAGAGGCGCTTGTTGTCAATGTTTTAACTGTCTACTTGATTGCTATTACTTTTTCTCCTATAGACTTTCTTTCCTTTTAGCTAAGCTTCATGACCAATAGAAGAGCTCCTTTCAATTAGATTAAGGAGGATTTTAGAGGGCGGCATATTATAGTGTATAAGGCAATGAACATAAAGGCTCTTGCAAAGAGAAAAGCAACACGCTTCCTATTTTTTATTTTACATTTCTCAATTCTTTTTTTGGAGAGGTGAGAGGCGCACAATTCTTCATGCCCTTCAAGCTCAAATCCTTAGAGAGACTTCATGAGATGATCCCTCACGTACATCTTTATGCCACACTCCACTCTTAGGATTTGTATCCTACATTGTCTTTTGTATCACACACCCCGTCATCCTTACACCCAGGTTTTAGCTACTAGAGCACTCCAACCAATCCCACCCTAGATGCTAGATGATGTACTCTAAGATCATCTTACTTACATATTTTATGGTTTTTCTTTTTACTTCTTGCAGGTATTTGTATCATATATAGCCACGATGTAACTTTGGTCTCATAGGTCATTTTGGCCTTTTTGTAGATGAGAATATAAGATTACATTTCATCTCTCTCCCTCTCTCTCTCTCTCTCTCTCTCTCTCTCTCTCTCTCTCTCCATCATCAACTGCAAGAGAAGCTCTATCAAGTAGCGCACAAGGGAGTTTCCCGACTCCTCTATGCCCATGGAGGGGGTTAACTTTGAGCTAGGTGCCCTTGGACTCATGCTCTTGTATCGTCTGTACATTTTTGCTCTACAATCATTGTAGTTTGCAAGCACCACTCCCGTTTGATAGACCTCCTATGTACGTAGAGTGCATGTGAAAATAAATATTGAAAAATCTGAGGGTTCATTAGAGGTGCTTTCCCTGCTGGTGGTATACACTGATTTTGTTAAGGGTGCCTCCCATGTTGGAACCTTACATATGGAATGTATGTAAAATAGGGAAAGTTGTATGACAATGTTTGCATCTTGAGTTTTCTTGATGTTCTCTCAGGAGTAGACATCCACTATGGAAAACACCCCATGTCTCATCAAGAAAAATAGCTATGTTATGGCCCTTGCCACTCCTAGCAAGGCCGACGGCTTAGAGCATCCCTTAGTCAAGTTCGAGAAGAAATTGCAAGCTAAAAGCTGCCTATGTGCATTTGACTCGGTTGATGCATCTAGAATCTTTGGGAATGACCAGGGTGAAGAAAGTTAAGACCGCACTCTCAACCATGGTGAAGAAAACCCACATTCAAGAGACAGCTACCTCTTTTTACAGGTAAAAGCGCAAAGTTATGCCAATGCCAAGTTGCACGGATGGCAACTCTAAGAAAAAAATGCCATCAAGGTTAGCATTCAAGGCCTACCACTAGAGTTGGGAGCTAGCAACAAAAAATTATGAGGATGTTATTGCTCTCCTTTTAAAGCTTCTTAAATTGGCTCATAATGATACAAAAGTTGTGGATTGTGCGTGCAATAATATGCATCACCATAGAGTAGAGTGTGTTCCTAGTGGCCATGCTATCCTCACCTTGTAGCCATAGTCATTAAGCTCCATTTCTTGTGACTACTTAGTGCAATTGATTCTTTGAAGCTAAGTATTGAATAGTTTTAGAAAAACTAATAATCCCTTAAATATTCATAATCAAGGAAAAGTGATGCGGAAATTCACGTTCATTCACACACATAAACTCTCTTAATTGGCATGCATATTAACCTTCATTGGCAAGATTTATTAAGCACACAACACAAGATAGCAAGCCAAACTTCTTTGAGGCGGGCCACCCCCACTTGAAAGGCTTGATTGTATTTTTATTTCTCTTGGAGCTCTTTTACATTTAGAATAAGCAAGCTTATAATATACATCATTGGACCACCGAGGCTAGGAACTCCATAACCCATACTCATATGGCTTGAATAACCTTTGTATGCGTTGTCCTCTTCTCAAGACCTCAAAAACTTAACAAGCCAAGAGTACCTACAAAGAAAAGGAAAACTGTAATAAACTAAGGGAGGGAGTATGAAAGAGAGAGATCTCCATAGCTTGTTTACTTAGCTTAATAGCTTCATTAGGTACATAACTATGTGATTAGCATAATAGGAGCATGCCTACCCTTAAAGCACTTGGTGAGAGATTTCATTTGAGCCCTTCACCACTTTGATGTGAGCTTGTGTGAGTGAGAAAGAGCCTCCTTAAGAAAATATTTTTGAAAAAGTCTTCACCATGGCCAAAAATAGCATCCACATGGCCTAGAGTGAGGTGGAAAGGAAAGTAATGGGGGGAAGGAGGGCGCCTCCTCTCTTGAATATTTTTGGGGATATTTTGACTCCCACACACGATGCAAAGACTTTGGCTCCCACCCTCGTGACCGGGATCCCATATTCCCATCTTGTTCCTACCAAACATAAGCCTGCCGTTTGAGCTCCGTAAAATCTTGATAAGTTCCTAGAAAAATTTTCCATGCTCTTGGCACTCCCCTTACCATGAATGCACTTCCTTGCATGATCCACTCATCAAATTAGTTTTACAAGAAGAAAAAAAAAAATGGGAGTGCTGATTTTTATCAAATCACTATTGCTCATGGGCTAGAGATTACGAGTCAAGATATAGTAAGAAAGGCACTTGTCAATGTTTCAATTCACTACTTGATTGCTATTTATTCAATGAGTTGATTTCTTAACTCACTATTTTGCTTCTATATACTTGCTTTCCTTTTAGCTCAGCTTCAATACCAATAGAAGATCTCTTTTTAATCAGCTTAAGGAGAAGTTTGAAGGGCAAAATATTGTAATGTATAAGACAAGGAATATTAGGGTTTGGAAAGAAAAAAGCAACAATGTAGTCCATATTTTTTATATTACATTCCTCAATCCTTTTTTTGGAGAGGGGAGAGGATTACTCTTCTTCATGCCTTTTGAGCTCAAATGCTATGAGAGACTTCATGAGATGATCCCTCATGTACATCTTTATGCCACACTCCACTTTCAAGACTTGTATCCTATACTTTGTCTTTTGTATCACACACCCCATCATCCTTGCACCCAGATCCTAGCCACTAGAGCACTCCTACCATTCCCACCCTAGATGCTAGATGATGTACTCTAGGATCACCTTACTTACATATTTTATGGATTTTCTTTTTACTTCTTGCAGATATTTGTAGTATCAGGTATACCCACAATGTACCTTTGGTCTCACAGGTCATTTTGGCCTTTTTGTAGACGATAATATACCATTACACTACATTTCATTTTATTTCTATCTCTCTCTCTCTCTCTCTCTCTCTCTCTCTCTCTCTCTCTCTCTCTCTCTCTCTCTCTCTCTCTCTCTCTCT
>JAWWVC010000108.1:0-12011 GCA_033807815.1 Rumohra adiantiformis | reverse complement strand
ACTTTAATGTGAGGTTTTAGGCTCTCCTTGAACCCTCCACCCATGGTCAACTTAAAACCACACATTCAAGTGCAATATTGAGTGCACCTTAATGTGCAAATTATTTGTAAATAAAATTTTAAACATTTACCATAAAGTTAAGGTGCACATTTAAACAATTTCCTCACAAAAACACTATTCTTCCCTTGTGAGACTTTTATTTGGGACCAATCTTGAGTATTATAAGAAGGAACAAAGATGAGATTGGCCCAATTACATTTTTTAAGTATCTCATTCATCCATACCAAGTTATATTATCATTAGTGATTTTAATTCATAAAAATACAGTTCATACCTTTTTGAAGCTCATTCTTATGCCATTTATTGCCCAAAAGTTTGTATAGAATCTCTCTTGAAGAATGAATAAAAGTCTCAAAAAATCATGTATTTGCTATCAAAATTTAATATGTTTACCATTAAAACTAAGCTTAGAGAGCCAAAATTGTAAAATTTTCTATATATATGCCTATTTTGAGCTATGAATGGTAAAAAATCTATTTTGAGGGAAAAAATGGCATGAATAAGTGCAATCAATGCACTAAAACAATGAGGCTTCTAGGTTGGCCTTGAACCCTCCCACCACACCTAAACTATGCAATCAAGTGCATTTAAACATGCAAACTATAGACTAGAAACCTTTATCCTTGACTATGCTCAAAGATTGGCCCCACAAGTAGCCAACCTAGAAACTTTGTTGTTTAAGTGCAATCATTGCACTTAAAAATGAGGCTTTTAAGTTGGCATCAAGCCATTCCCCCATAGCAAAAAAATGCATTCAAGTGCACTTGAACATGTGGCTTGTAGATTGGAAAACATTCTCATAGAATGGCCTTGAACCCTCCACAAGTAACAAACCTACTATGTGCACCAATGGCATTTTAAACATGTGGTTTTTAAAGCAAAAAAACATCTTTTTTTTTTTAACGCTCAAAGTTAGGTTTGCTTGTAGTCTATTTTAGGGTTTTTGTCCCTTTGAGGTCACTTGTAATGTAAAAAATGCTTAACTTTGATCTTTCAAGGCATAAATTCTTAAGGATTTTATGTTTTTTAAGATCTCAAAAGAAAGAATAAGCCATTTGAGAGTTCAAATCAAGCTTTTGTCTACTAGAATGTCCCAATTCTAAGCCATGATC
This sequence comes from Rumohra adiantiformis, assembly GCA_033807815.1. Classification (NCBI taxonomy): domain Eukaryota; kingdom Viridiplantae; phylum Streptophyta; class Polypodiopsida; order Polypodiales; family Dryopteridaceae; genus Rumohra; species Rumohra adiantiformis. Next base: position 10,839 of record JAWWVC010000108.1, on the reverse strand, counting down.
AAAGGTAAGATTGTGTATAGTTGTTTTTAGGATCTTTTGGGCCTTAACATCTCCTGTACTATGTCTAGAATGTTAAATCATGATTCCATAGGAATTTTGTGAGTTTTGAGATCTTGAAGAGTGAGCAAATTATGAGTGAAAAGCAATGTATATTTTCTCTCCTATTGTCCCTCTCCCTTACAGGCTTGCATGAAATGAAGCAAGGGAAAGCCTCTCATTCCACCTCCTCTTCTACCTCTACTAAGTAAAAACAATCGCTAACCTAAGATCAAATGGTGGGTCCAATGTGAGTTTGCAAGCAGAGAAACGTCGGGTTTAGGGATGTAAGAATGCACACACACAACAAGAAGAAGCTTGGAGAAGAAAAAGCTCAAGAGCACACAACATATAAGTAGTATTACTTAGCGTGTAAGTACAAATATAAGTTATCCCTAGAGTGATGGGCATATATACAATGCACAAGGGGGAAAATCTCTTGGTGAGGAAAAAAGTGCCCCGACACTTCTAAGTGTGTTTACACACATCACTATCATAATAAGGTAGCAAATCCCCCCTAGGAGTGATGTGATGAACATGAGCTAGCACTCAAGTATAAGGAAGTGCCAAGCCCTATGGAATATGATCAACCCACAAAGGGGAGTAAGCCCACAGCTTTGTAAAAAAATTTGGAATTATCATGAGGCAAAGCCCTTGCAAAAAGATCAATAGTATTATCTTCTGTTGGCACATATGCCAAGCTGATCTCTCCTACAAATAATCTCTTGCTAACATACTGATAATGCACCTTTGGTTGGTGCAAGCATGGAGCATAAGTCTCCTTGCAACTGCCAATGCACTCTAAGTGTCAATGAAAATAGTGGTGGCACTATTGTCCAACACCCAAATCAACCTCACAAGATGTCCTCTGAGCCAAACACACATGCCATGTACTCCACTTCACAAATAGAAGTGGCAACAATTCTTGCTCAACCATAATATACATGAGTTTCCAAGCATGAAGAAAATGCCACTTGTGGAAACATGAGTCTCACAACAACCAGCCCAATCAAAATCTAAAAAAACATGTAAATCTTGCAGCAATGACTCCCCTTTGGGATAAAACAATCCAAGGTGCCTAGTGCAACTCAAGTAACAAAACATCCTCTTAATTTGTGGCTACCAATGCTTAGTCCCTATGTTATGCATAAACCTGCTCATCTATGAAATTGTGAAGTGAATATCTAGCCTCATAGTATCTAGCCTCATAATTCATACATAAACCAATAGCCTGCTAATAGAGAATGACATCAAAGTAGTCTTTGACATCATAAACAATAAGCTTCAAATGTGTCTCCATAAGAGTAGGAATAGGATTACAATCCTCAAGGACAAATCTAATCACCAATGTATCAACATCATTTGGCAAAGACAAAACAATACCTCCATCACATTGCTAATAATGAATGCCAAATAAATCATCAAAGAGTTCCAAATATGACATCTCAAAAGATAAATTCAAATCAGCCTTAAATTTGCCACAAATATGCGTCTCTTTTGGTCTAGTGAGAGCCAAATGTCATCCATATATAGAGCAATGATAACAAGTACATCACCCCCACATTTGACATACAAGGTGCTTTCAATTGGACTATTACAAAATCCATGTGCATTCAACCATGAATGTATCTTCTCACAAAAAGCACAAGTTGCTTATTTCAAACCATACAATGTCTTTTTAAACCTACAAACTTTATTTTCCTTCCTTTTTTGAGCAAAACCATAAGGTGGCATTATGTACACTTACTCATGCAAATACCCATTGAGAATTGTACTCTTAATGTACAACTAATGTGCATTCCAACCATGATGTGCTACCAGTGCACAAATGCTACAAATATTTTTCATACGACAAGTGGTAGAAAAAATTTCATCAAAATCAATGCTATTTTCTTATGCATAATCCTTTTCCACAAGTGTAACCTTATAATAATCAATGCTATTATCAGGCTTGCACTTTAGCTTATACACCCACTTAGTACCAATTGCCTTTTTGCCACCAGCATGGAGGCAAGTCTCATAAGTACCATGTGTTATGTTTGATAATAACGTCATATTCACATTGCATATCAACCATCCCATTTTTTGAATTTTGTGCCTTATCAAGTGAAACAAGCTGTTCTTCATCATGTTTACTCAAGACAACCAATGCATAAAAATCTAATGCATATGATGCATACTAAGAACCATAACAAGTGCAACTAGGCAAAGGTGTTTCCAATTTACTGTCACTCAAAGTCCACACCAACTATTTGGGAATTGTCCTAGACTCCTTGATTTATTTCCTCTCCTTATCAAGTGCATCATGGACATCCTCATCAATAATAGGCTTATCTATGGACTCGTTAGAAATGTGCATATGCTAAATACGTGCCTCATTTGGCTTTACATCTGATTGTCAACACAAGCAACAAAGTATCATATATGTATTGTGAGTATTTATTTTTCTCTTTGTTACAAGAAAGCAAAGGCTTCATAGCATCTTTCACAATAACTAAATATTTACTAACAAAGATACATTTAGTTTGTGGATGATGTAACTTGTATCCTTTACTCTTAGATTTGTAACCAATAAAAATACATTTCATAGCCTTATTATCCACTCTTTTGCAATGTTGATTTGGCACAAGAGCATAAGATAAGAAACCAAACAAGAAAAGGAAGGCTTCTTGCCATGCCAAGCCTCATAAGGAGTGATACACTACAATGCTTTGATGGGACACCTATTGAGCACATAAGTGAAACACATAACAACCTCAAGCCAAAATGCATGTATCCACACTTGAATCTTGACCAGACATTGTGGCATCTCCAAGAGAGAGCTCTTTGACCTCTTAGCTACACCATTTTGCTAAGGTGTATAGGGCATTTTACATTTGCATTTTATCTTGCATTTAGCAAGAAATGCATGAAACTCTCTAGACATATACTTGCCCCCCTTGATCAAAATCCAGGGTGTCCACTTTACATCCTCATACATTTTTAGCCATTAAAAAAACTTCTTGAAGAAAAAAAAACATGTTGTCTTTAGACTTTAATGGATACACCCGTGCACACCTTGAGTAATCATCAATAAAAGTCACAAAGTACATGTAATTTCCAAAAGACGTTATGCATAGGATCACAAACATCACTATGCGCAAGCTGCAATTTGCAAATAGCTCTCACCAAACCATATTTAGGGAAGAGAAGCACGTATTATTTTACCAAAAATACAACCTTCACATACATGTTCTTAAAGAGAAGGCATCAAAGAAACCATTTCTTACTTTTTGGGATTCAATTTCATATTTCTTGGGATTTTATGATTGGTTAAATTGATACTTTGAATTATTGTAACTAGTGTGGTTTGAGTTTGTTAATCACTCTAATTAACTTTGAGGTAGTTTCTCAGCTAGCTACATAGATTTGGAATCCTTTATTTCTTTATTCAAATAAAGCTTGCTCTCATTACATGAGGGCAATCACAGCATTCCACCATTCCAAACCCACTTGCATTACTTCTACGCACCCTTGGGGGAATTATATTGTGGCAGTTGGTTTGTGGAGCTATTCTTCCTACAGCACCATCCTTTTCCACAATACAAAGACTACGCGTGAAAGCTACTCAACAAGTCATCTCTCATCTACTAGATGTGCCACATGTACTTCAGACGTTATGGCATAGGAATGATGCAGCAAATCATGGGAGTCACACCTCAATGCTACAACTTACATGCAATGTTAGTACCAAAATGGGGAGAGCAGCAAGAACGGCTACCAACAAAAATCAGAGCTCAAGAATGGCGGGACTCCCAAATTCACAAGTTGGCATGTCCAATCATGCTAATTCTTCTTCCACCACCAACAACTGTAAAATTTGGAGCCTTGTGCAAGATTTCTTGTAGCCATATGCTAACAATTCATGCTTATGAGATCTTCCAACAATCCCAATGCCATATCATTCAGCGGAGGCGCTTTTGTTGTTAGACTTCTTAGATCAAACCAGAAACTTCCCACACCATAAACACTTCTTTATGTTGGGGTGTAAAGGCCCAATATGGTTTGTCTTGTGTGTGGGCGGCCAAGCCTATATTCCTTTGATATAACCTAATAAAGGACTCAGTACAACCCAGTCTTGCTGAGAGGCATCCTGGGTGAGTTTGCCTATCTCTGTGTGTATTGTGTATTGCTTGTCTGCGTGTGTGTGTGTGTGCGCATTGCTTTGCTAGTGAGCTCTTCAATTGGTATCAAGCAAGAGCATCATTTTGCATCCCATTGAGCTTGTGCATACATAGATCTACAGGTGCATTTTTGGCCGCTCATGCATGCGCACACTTTTTGGGTCAATTCTGGGTTTGGTTGGTGTAGTGGCATACTCGCAAGTTTGGGAGTATTTTTAGTAGGTGTCTTGGGATTTTACCCCCCTTTCAAGGCCGTTTGTGGCCTCAAAATCATCATTTAATCCTTAATTTAGGAGTTGCATTTTTTAGCTCTACTTTTGTGTGTGTGTGTGTGTGTGTGCTTGTTTGGTGAGCATACACATAGCGGCTTGCAACACCTTCTACTCCAGTGCCATTGCTGAATTTTGTCTTTTCAACCCACACGTTATGTGAGTGTCTAGAGTGGCACTCCTTTGTCTGCGACTCACATGTACAAGTACAAATACAGGCAACATGTAGAGGTACAAGGCATCCCACATCTCATTCAGAGATGGGTTTTGTGTGCTTAGCAAGAACCACATAGAGGGTTGATTTTTGCTCTCTCGTAGAAGCACATGTTATCTCTACATTGACATTGACATTGGCATATTCTGTAATGTTGACATTGACATCAGGTACTGTTTTTTTGCAGGTGGTTAGAGAATTGCTCTCTCTGATCATTTTGTGTAGTCATGTGGTGGCTTACACACGTGGATGCATTGATTGTGATGTATGTTTGATTGTAGAACTACTAGGCTATGAGTCACGCTAGTAGATAGCCATTGCTATGGTTGGCAAAGAGTTGGATGAAAAACATGTTTATCTAGATTGTGGTTGAAGCAAAAACGGTCACTACCATATGCAACGTTTTGAGAGGGTCATTGGTGAGGTTTTGTTGAGCTAGGGTATTCTCATGTGAGATCCTTACAATGATACAAGTTTGGAGCTATCCATCAACCTCCCTATTTTGGCTTTGAATTAGGATGTTATATCCTGGCTAGATAGTTGGATTGCATACCTTGCTTACACGCCATTGAGGCACTGTTGACAGTGACAGATACTTTGATAGAGATCTACCCCATAGTCATCACAGGTTGACACAGACAATTGTTGTGACATGTTTTGTTCACTTACTTGAAATTTTTAGCTATTTACTTTGCTTTGTTTACAAAGGAGACTCTGCAAAATTTTTCTAGAATTTCAAAAAGAGTGCTCAGTGAGCAGTGTTAGATTATCTTTTAGTGTCAATGATGTTCTTATGTTGGTACTTTTGCTCTTTTTACAAAGGAGGCTTTATTAAATTTTTCTTAGCGGTGTGAATTTGTAAAGTAAGAAGACATGGCATCTTCTTTAGACAGTGCAACATACAACATAAACAAGCTGGATGGCATTAACTTCCCATTTTGGAAGAAATAGATATGGCACGTGTTAGTGTAAAAGAAACAGATCAAGCCAATCAAGTACAAGGGAGTACAACCAGAGGAGATGAATAGGGAGGAATGGGATGATATGGATGAGCTTGCATGCTCTACCATAATGATTTCTTTGGCCAAGAACATCTACTTCACTCTTGCAGAAGAGACTACATCTTATGGGGTATGGAAAAAACTTTGCAATTTGTATAAGAATCAGAGTACAGCTTCTCAAGTTTACTGGTTAAAGAAGTTTGTGGATCTTAAGATGAAGGAGGGGACTACAATGTTCAATCATATTAATGAATTCAACAGTATTTTTAGCCAATTGATAGCACAAGATATCAAGTTTAATGATTTTGTAAAATCCATGTTTTTGTTGATTACATTGCTAGAGAGTTAGGACACATTTTGTAAAGCTCTAAGAAATTTGGTACTGCTAGAGGGTCTCACGTGTGTCAATGTTGAAGGGAGTCATCTCATGGAAGAGGTTAAACATAAGGACAATGACAAGGGGAAAGGAAATATTGCCTTGTATGTTAGGGGGAGATCTCATGAGAAAGGCAACAAGAAAGGCAAAGGGAAATCCCATAGAAGGTCTTGTGGACCAAAGAACAAGGATGACATTGAGTGCTATTGCCAAGGAAAGAAAGGTCATATGAGGAGAGATTGTCCTCAATGGAAATCCAAAAAAGGCAAAGGGAAAGAGAAAGAAGAGAACAAGTCAAGTGTGAAGTTGGAAGAAGTCAATGCAATAGTCACAGTGACTGATGATTCTCTTTGCAAAGATGAGGCTAAAGAGATCTTCTTCACTTCAGCCCTGGATTCAGTTATCTTGACTACAGAGGATGATTTTGCACTAAGAAACTAGATACTTGAATCAAGGGCATCTTTACATGTATCTCCTCATAGAGAATGGTTCTCTACATATGCAGCAATAAAAGACATTGTGCACTCAGGCAATGGTCATACATGCAACATACATGGAGTGGGAGATGTGCAGTCAAAGTTTTAGAATGGAGCTTCTTTTATACTAAAGAATTTTTGCCATGTTCCTTCAAATACAAAGATTTTGATTAGCATTGGAAAGCTTGATGATGCAGGCTATATCACAATGTTTGGCAACAACACCTGGAAGATCTCAAAAGGATCTATGATGGTGGCATACGGTGTGAAGTTTGGTAGTCTTTACATGCTTAATCAATGTAACCAACTAGCCAAATGTTAGTTTGTGGCATAAGCAGTTGGGACATATGTCCAGGAAGGGAATGAAACTCTTATCTTGTTTGGGTTATCTGCCAGGTTTCTCATTTCATGACTTTGAATTTTGTGAACATTGTTTGTATGGAAAACAGACAATAACGCCACATAAGCATAGTAGTAATAGAAAGGACCAAAGGTTAGCACTCGTACAAAATGATTTGTGTGGTCCTATTCCTAGTTTATTGCTAGGCAGAGCTTCTTATTTTATCATGTTTATTGACAATTTCTCACGGAAAGTATGAGTATATCCACTTAAGCATAAAGACAATGTGCTTGTGAAGTTGAAGACTTTTGTAACATTAGTGGAGAATCAAAGTGGACAGAAGCTTAAATGCTTACACAAAAAGTATGAGTATATCCACTTAAGCATAAAGACAATGTGATTGTGAAGTTCAAGACTTTTGTAACCTTAGTGGAGAATCAAAGTGGACAGAAGCTTATATGCTTACACACTGATAATGGTGGGGAGTATGTGTCAAAGGCTTTTCAAGACTTTTGTGAATCAAGAGGCATAAAGCAAGAACTTATTGATCCATATAATCCTCCACATAACAATGTTGCAGAAAGGATGAACAAGACCATACAAGAGAAGGTGAGTAGTATGTTGTCTAATGCTGCGCTACCAAATGGATTTTAGGCAGAAGTTATAGCTATAGCAGTTCATCTGATTAACCGATTGCCAAGTAAGGTCTTAGAGAAGAATGAGGTGGTAGAATACATTTGGTCTAGCAAGAAATTGTCATATAAACATCTTAGAGTATTTGGCTGTGAGGCATGCAGCCATGTACCCAAAGAGTTTAGAGACAAGTTGCAGCCAAAGTCTAGGAAGTGTATCTTTCTCAAATATGGTGATTCTGGCAAAATGGGATACCAACTTTTGGATCCAGAGGCTAGAAAGATCATCAGGAGCAATGATGTGTACTTCAATGAAGACAAGTATTATGCCAAAGTTCAAAAGACTGAGAAGATCAAGAGGGTTGTACTTCAAGAAGATGGAGCTATTACGGGGCAACTACCAAGAGCTCAAATTGAGCAAGTTCAAGATAGAATGGAACAGCAGGAGGTAGAAGCACCTATATTGCAAAGATAAAAGAGAATCTCTAATCCACCAAATAGATATGTTCCATCTGTGGACTATGTTATGCTCACGGATTTTGGAGAGCCATTGTGCTATAAAGAAGCCTTGATGGTGGATGACAAGGTGAAGTGGGAGCTAGCTATGCAATTGGAGATGAAAGCGTTGCATAAGAATTGATTCAATTGCCCAAAGGCAAGAGTGCTTTGCCATGTAAGTGGGTATATAAGCTAAAAATCTTACCTCATGATGGGAAACCAAGGTACAAAGCAAGATTGGTTGCTAAAGGGTTTAGGCAACAATAGGGCATTGCCTTTGATGAGGTGTTCTTGCCAGTAATCAAAGCTAACTACCTTGCGGAGTGTACTTGCATTAGTTGCAAAAGAAGACTTGTTCCTACATCAAATGGATGTGAATACAACATTCTTGCATGGAAATTTGCATGAGGAAGTGTACATGCAACAACCACAAGGCTATTTTGAGAAAGGCAAAGAACAACTGGTGTGTTAGTTGAGAAAGACTCTATATGGCTTGAAATAGGCACCAAGAGAGTGGTACAAAAAGTTCCTTGAGTTCATGCTTTCTCAAGGATTTAGTTGTAGTGAGATTGATCACTGCCTATCCACAAAGCGGGCTAGAGATGGTAGTCTAATAATTCTAGTCTTGCATGTGGATGACATGTTACTTGCGGGTAGACATTTGGAAGAAATTTCAATTTTGAAGTCAAAGATGTCCAGGACCATTGACATGAAAGATATGGGTGAAGTTAGTCACATACCAGGCATGAGGATTTGCCAAGACAAGTCAAAGAAGTTTCTTTATTTGTCTCAAATAGAGTATGTTAACAAGGTCCTTATTTGTTTCAATATGGATAGGGGGAAGGCATTGAGTGTTCCATTGCCGTCATATGTCAAATTGAGTTTGAAGGATTGCCCACAATCTAAGGAGGAGAAAGCTAAAATGTTTAAGATTCCATATGCATCCGCAATTGGAATTTTGATGTATGTGATGATTGGCACACGTGCAAACATTGCTTTTGCAATGGGAGTGGTGAGCAGATACATGTCAAACCCAGGTAAGAACTACTGGGAGGCAGTAAAAGGGGCTATGAGATACCTATGCGCTACAAAAGAGTTGTGCATCTGCTATGGAGGTTAGGAGTTAGGTGTTATGGGATACACTGATTCAAATTTTGTAGGTGACTTAGACAAGAGGAGGTCTATGTCAAGTTATGTATTTACTTTGACTAGAGGTGCTATGTCATGGCGGTCTTGTCTACAAGATTGTGTTACTCAGTTGACTACAAAAGTAGAGTATGTTGCAGTAGTAGCAGAGGCTTGCAAAGAGGCAATATGGCTTTGTTGATTAGTGACAAACTTGAAGATCACAGTTGAGATGCCAATGATGCATTGTGATAGCCACAGTGCTATACATTTGGCAAAGAATCCAATTTTCCATGCAAAGACTAAAGATGTGGATGTTAAGTATCTATTCATTAGAGAGGTACTTGAGGATAAGCAGCTTACACTTGTCAAGATACATATCATAGAGAATCTTGCAGATCTACTGACAAAGGGACTTGCAGGGGAACACTTTGCATATTGTAGGCAGTTGTTGGGAGTGCAATAGTGGTAGACTACGCACATGTATACTTTGTATATAGTCACCCCTGCTAGCTTAAAGGCCGTATTGGACTTTAAGTGGGAGGTTGTTGGGGTGTAAAGGCCCAATACGGTTTGTCTTGTGTGTGGGCGGCCATGTGTGTATTCATTTGAGATAACCTAATAAAGGAATCACTTCAATGCAGTCTTGCTGAGAGGCATCTTGGGTGAGTTTGCCTATGTATGTGTGTATCATGTGTTTTTTGTCTGCGTGTGTACGTGCATTGCTTTGTTGTGTGAGCTCTTCACTTTTTACCCATGATCATATACACAAATGTGCAATGTGTTTGCCCTCCTCAATAAAATGACGGCAAGAACACACACACGCATGACTTTCCCCCCATCACTTGGGATGTGCACACATTGCACTCCATCCACGCAGTGAGAAGCGGGCCATCGAGAAGAAGCTCTCTCACTTTATCTACTCAACAAAAGATGAGACAACAAGGATGGGCTTCCACCTCACACAACCTTGCTTCTCGATGACTAAGACATGCATAAGTTTTCTTCCGTGATCAAGAGCAACAGCGAGTAACGCACCATGTCATTCAAGTGATGGAGAGAAGAGCACACTGCACCTATAGCGAGAGACACATGCCCATAGGAGCTTACCTTTCCTTTTTCCAAAAGTCACACCATTTTCATCCTTTGCTTATGCACATTTTCCCGCTTTTGAAGGTGACAAGGCACACTCATCTCACCGCCAGCAACGCCCTCTTTTTTATCAAAGCAAGAAACTTCACTAAGACTCTAAGCAAGCACCATGCGGGCCTACACAAGGGGCTTCCCTCAACAAACCCCGTCCATGTACAAACCACTACTCATGTCTCTTTCCCCCCTTTTTGTAATTATTCCATTTTCATCCCTTTGTGAATAAATTTCCTTCTCCCTCTCTCTCTCCTTAAAGAGGGGGGGTCATCATGATAGCCACCCCCCTAGCTATGATGAGTCTTTAAGTCATCCCTCCCATCAATAATAGGGTCTAGGTTAGGCTATGGACCACCCTTTTCCATACCCTATTCCTTCATATGCTAGCAATATGCCATGAGGTCATCAAGGATTATGGCCTAATCTAGCTAACTACTTAATCCCATGTGCAGTGGCCAATAAAAAGAACCCTTTACGTTCATGAGAGATATACACCATCCCTTCATGTACATTCTTGTGGCATCACCTTTTTTTGATGTGATGTGATACATGCCTTATCTAGA
>JAWWVC010000107.1:0-12049 GCA_033807815.1 Rumohra adiantiformis | reverse complement strand
GTTACCAAGCCACTCTGGACCCCTAGCAGATTGTTTTTGAGCACTATTAATTAATTCAATTACATGTGAATGTGAACATATGTATTACTAATATTAAAAAATAGCATGACTGCATTTATTAAAGATCTATATACACACACCCTTTACACCATCTCAGTTGTTGAAACAACTAGGAGGGGCACAAAATTATTCACACCCAAACCATACTTGCATTCAATCTCAAACTTTGCACAAGACACCTTGAACTTCTTGAAATAAAGGGATAGAACAAATTAAAGACCACAACAAAATAAATTCCACTAACCCCCAACCCCCCCCCCCCCCCCCAAGAGTGCCATTTGATAGTTAACCAAGATGAGGGCCATTATAAACTTAAAGTAAATTTTGAAATGCATAATAGACTATCAAAAAACGTTTTTGATACAAAGATTTGATTAAAACTTCATATTAATATAAAGAAACAACAATAGATAGGGCTACAATATATGATTGTAGGCTTGTATTGTGCTCAACAAGAACCTACAAGGTAGCTATATTTGGAGCACATCTAAAGAAACTCACACAATATTGCTATTCTCTCACTAACATCACTAAGAAATGGAGGTAATGAGAAACTTATAGAGTTTTGAGTGATATACTTGACAGATTTAGGACATTTATTAGAGCTTATTGCAACATGATTATAGATCCTAAGTATCCCTCTTATTATAGACTTGTACACACACAAAAAATTGCCAAAAAATGACATGTACAAGGGAAAATCAAATAAGTATAATATATCAACAAAGTTTTTAGTTATTTTATCTCTTTAAATAGAGGCAATTGTTGTATACATGTATTTATAAATGTATTACTTATTTTTAGCTATTTAGCGTGTATGGACTATGCAAAATTTGTTAATATGTGGTGCATGCAGAGAACTTTGTCAAAGTGTGGTACATACTATTGTATAGATAAGAAGTCCTCCCATATGTAGGATCTTTCATGGCTTGTTTCACAATACCTCATTCCATGTAATATCCCTTTATGTGGGGAGTTGCCATAGCTAATGGCTCTAGCCCAAAAACTCCTCAAAAGAAGAGGTTGCCGTAAGAGAGCTTAACCTGGCTAGGATACCTTGCTTTGTGATGACAAGGGATCTCTAGCACATCATCTAGGTAGACTAATGACCAATTAATGAATTTTACTTCTACTCAATCAATCTAATCAAGTAGATAAGCTATGGATAGGCTTATTTTCTCACTCTAATCAATTCAATCTCAGTCTCAAACATAAATTTAAGATACCATTGAATACATTCAAGTGCACACAAGCACTTAATCAAATCAGACCAATGCTAGTCAAGCACATCATTGCTATTTCTAATCAATGCAATGAAGGAATGCCATAGCACTCAAAGGAAGCCTTACTATCATCCACACATGACCATTCATGTATACAATGCCTTAATGCAAGCCCAAATGCCAATAAACTCAACCCACATTACTCTAATAAAAGAAAACAATGCTAATCAACTAATCTTGTAAACACAACTTAGAGCTTGTATGTGCCCCCAATATAATATCCTCATACACTACAATGCACTTTGTTAGATTTCAAACTATGGGATACTAAAACAAAGATACAAAATTTGGCAGTGAGGCTTTCTTGTCCATGTCTTGCATTTAATGCCTTTCTTTGTGGTAGCCCAAAGTTGCAATTCCTTGAGTCTCCTACTTCTACCAAAACAATCCCGCCTATCTAATGCATGTACATCCTTGGGCATGCCCAAAATCTATTGTTCATGAAGGTCTAGGGCAATATGAATATTGGTATCCATTTCTTGAGGATTTTCTTGGGCATGTGCTTTTGGTTTGGACTCTTTGTCTTTTAGGGGGATGCTCTTCCGCTTGAGTGGTGGGAGCAAGAAAACCTTTAGCACATGGCGTGGGTGCCCATTGGAGGTCCAAATTGTGATGATTACTCTTGTGGTGGCTGAGGATCTTCTCTTTGTTCATGTGGCCTACAACCGTGAAGTAGGCGTTGCCCTTGTCTTCCTCTTCTATTCCTTTTTCATATCAAGCACTCAATGCTCCATATCTTCACTCCTACTTAGTAATTGGAAGTTAGATATTTTTGATGGCTACTATGGGACATGTGTCCATATCAAAATTCAATGAAACTTAGATTGTTTGTGGATCTTTTTAGCATTTGTTGTGTTTGTTGGCATAAATTTGGTCCTTAATTCCATAAGCCTCCTTTAGATGAAAACTTTTGTGATTGGAGGGCGGGGTCCAAACAGCTTGAGGTATAGCCAATAATGAGCCATGTGGTCATCATCTCCTCAAAGTACATGATGTAATGGCTTGGAAAAAAGATTTGTTTTTGGTATAGGCCATGTAATTGTTTTGGAATGGGTCTTATATCAAGATATCAAGGTAGTTGATGTAATCCAAAGTGGTACCTATAATATGCTAGTTCCTCCTTCTTTTCCTTCTCAAAGCATGTGAAGAGTGTGTATAAGTTTCAAGAACTTGCAAAACATTTTTTTAGTAAAATTTGGTACACCTTCATAGTAATCAATTGTGCTCTCACACAATTTTGTCAACCATTGGTGGTCATTTAGCATGAGGTAATCTAATGGCATGGTAATTTTGGAAAATTCAACAACCACAAATCTCTTACATGTATGAATGGCCTCAAATTTATCCCAATGTTATGTTTTGGCTGGTGGTTAGTAGGTGGGGTTGATTGTGTACCTCATTGGAGAATTCGAATAAATCTTCAAAGCATTGTCCCCTTTTTTGGAGCCACTTTGTTCTCCATAGGGGTTGAATATATTCATATTTGCAAGCTTTGTTGTTTCCTCCTCTTTCTTCTTTTAAATGGGTCATTTTACAAATTGTTTTTTATTTTTTCCCTAAATTACTGCTTGTCTATTTGGAACTCGTCATGTGGTATGAGTATGATGCTAAGCTCATAGGCTTCCCTTTCATAGAGTAAGAGGTATTTTTGCTTGGCTTAAAGCTCTATAAAGTGTTCCTTGGTGATATTCTGCTCATGATCTTCAATTGATATTTATGTTCTTTGGAGATTCACTATTCTCTTGGTAGGCCTTGCGCTTGTACATCCTCATCTTGAGTTCTTGTTGGCTCTTGGAGTGAATCCATTTTCATATTTTCTTGGATGAGAGACAAAGGTCCTTATCTTTGGTTGCTTTTTAGCTCTACTAACTTTCTTCTCAGCTCATCCAACTCATTTTGCAAGCATGCCCTCTCACTCCTTAGGTCTTCAATTTCATTGTGTAGCCTTTGAAGCTCATTCTTAATCCAAGGATTGAGTGTTTTTTATCCTACCAAGACTAAGCCAATAGAGGCACCACATGAATGTAAGGTTTTGGCTTGTTCTTAGATTTACTTTTTGATGCACTTACTGTCTCTGGAGGAAGGCTACTAGTTGCTTGTTTTTTTCTCTAAACTCTTGCACTTGATGTGACAATGCTCTTCTCATTACTTTTCTTACATTGCAAGAAGTGTGCATCTAGCGCTTTGTTCTTTCATTCTAAGATCTAAAAATTCTCATTAATGTTTGTAAGCAAAACATGCAAAGATTAAACATCTTTAGTGTTGTAATTCCACGTTGCATTTTTTCCTTTTACTTCATTACTCATGACACAAATCTCTCCAAAGACCCTGCCCATGACCTTAGTGGCATTGATGAAATCTTCTACCTATTTTCCTACCCATTTCATTTGATCACTCAAATCCTTAAAGTCCTCTTCATCTTCTCTGGTAGCAGCTTTGTGCTCTTTTATTCGATCCACTCTTGAGCGCATGTTCAAGTTTTGGTGTCATAAAAATTGAGACTAAATTATGAATTTTATGATAGCCTTGCAATCAAGTTTTTGATAACCTTAACAAAGATTGATAGCTACAATGAGTAACTTTGCAAGTGTGTGCAATAGCAAAAGACTTAATAATTGAAATAGAAATTTGACACATGTTGAGAGCCACATTTATGAGGCCAACCCCCACTTAAAGGAATTTCTTATTCATAATCAATGATAGTATTACTGCAAAGCCTTACAAGCACTTCTATGACAAATCTAGGTTGAGAAGGCTAAGATCTTCACAATCTAGCATGTCAAATGACTCAGAAACATGTGTCGGAGGGCAAAATGGTTTCTCACTCTCAAGGGCTCTTGGCTATAAAATTGTAAGCACCTATGGGGAGAAGGAATGTTATGAGAGCATGATCCATCATATGAGTAGGTCCTTATTAATGCATGAAAACCACTTGTGAGAACTTGAATTTCCTCTTAGTTCTTCCTCACGGCATGGCGGCAACACATAGTTAATGTAATAGAGATAGTAAGCAAGATATAAAAGATCTTGGAGAGAGATTTAATATGATTCCAATAATTCTTGGAGAGGAACATTGTATCCCTTTTAAGAGAGAGAGAAGCCACACATATAGAAAAATGCTTTTTAGCACTCTTTCCATCCAAAAATAGCAAAAAAAAGCTCCTTTTTGCACTTTTAATCCACTCCACACCTTTTCCATGCATGTAGAATTTGTGGAGTTTATTTTGAGGAAGTCCATTTTGATCCTTTGTGTGTCCTCACCCATCTAGGACTTTTCTCCTTGCTCTACAAACTTCCCGGCATCAAAATTAGCACTTTAAAAGTCATTCCTAGGCCATTTTGATCTTGAAAAATCATGTCAGAATCCCTAGAAAGTTTCTTAATGGCTTGTGAATTTTGTGTACACCTTTCATCTTGCTAGAGTCCATATTTTGTGTACACCTTTCATCTTGCTAGAGTCCATATTTTCCAATTCCATCACTTACAATTCTCAGTATAAGCATTTTTGAACATTTTCTCTCTAGCCTAGAGAGAGAAAACCACGTTTTAAGCCTCAAACTTGTATTGCAATCACACTAGCACATTTTTAACAGTTCCAAAGTTTGTTTTTAAGATTTTTGTAAATTTTTCCATTCATCTCTTTGGTTGATTTCTTTTATTTGAGTTGAGAGTGGTGGAAACTTTGGTTGTTCATCTCTCCTTCTTGATCAACTTTTCCTTTCCATTTCCTTTTCTTCTCTTGCTCTAGCGCTTTCTTCTTCTTTGGATTTTTCCTTTATTCATTCACAAGCCGCTAGTTTCTAGATTCCAATTTTGTTTTTAGTTATTCCTATCTTAGGGTTTCCATGTCTTTGTGAAAACATTGAACTACCTTAGGTTCTTGGCTAAAACTTTTGATCCATTCCTAGATGAGGTTTTCTTCTTCTTTTGCATAGACATAATTCTCTTGAGAGAATATGGATGTGGCCATGGGAAATAATTGAGGTACTCATTCATGGAATTTAAAGATACTTCTTTGTAGCATTTCCCTAAATACTGGATCATCATCCTTGTGTAGAGATGTTTGCATGCTTGTTTTTGAAAAAGGTTTCAAGGATCTAGCCTTGAATTTCTTGGCCTCCTTGACAATATCACTAGCTTTGCTATTTTTAATATTTACAGCTTTTGCAAGCTTACATGGTTCCATATCTTGTTGTTACTTGTTTGTTCTTTGGTAGTTTTGCTCAAACACTGCATCTCTATTGTTAGCCTTTTTAGCTGATCACCCTCCTTTGGCATTTGGGACTTATCCTCTTTCTTTGGTTTTTGGGATCTCTTTGCCTTGCTTGGATAAGTATGTGGCTCCCTCTTTACTACCAATGGGATCCTCATCTAGCTTTGTACATGGCTCAAGTAGTTTATCTTCATCTAAGGCTATGTCTAAAATCCTTGTGAGTGCTAAAACTCCACATAAGTACGGCTTTGTTCTTTTGATGGCTTCACTCCATCCTTTGATGGTGTTAGTCTTGCTAGTCTATCCATATTTTGGAGTAAAGTGCCTGCATAAAATTTCTTTAGCTCTAGATTTTGCACCTACTTTAAGGTATACTCCACTACTATTGCCTTTTTAGTATCACTCCATCTATGTGGATATATCAAATGTAGATGTTGCATATGTAGTTGCAAGTGTAGTTGGATTTCTTGAACTATTAGATAATCCCATCTTAGCCAAATTTACCTAGATCTTAAGTCTTTAACTGCAATTGTTTGAGATTTATCATTGAATATGAGGTCCCCATATTCTAAGTGCAATTATCTATGTATTCAATTTTGTGTCAATTAAATACTTATTTGGCATCCTTGGAAGTCAATGATAATGCATTTGAAATCCTTGCCTTATGTGTTGTAAGCTTCCCACACTCTCAACAACCAGGTTAGGTACCCATCCAAGCAATGCAAAATAGCCATTTAGGCATAGGCATTCCATAGGCCTAGTGCACATGGTTATAGATGATACAAGTTTAATCATGAACATGTTTGCACATGCAATAAAACTTCTATTTCCTTGCTATCTATAAAAGTGCCTTAGACCACACTTGCATTGTGTGTAAACATGATGTTCCACAAAAAAATCTACTGACTAGTGATCCTAATGAACTTGATATGCTCAGGGAGCTACCCTTGGTACTTGTGGTTCCTATGGTGATTTGTGCTCATATTCTTCTTCAATGCTTGAATATGGCACTATTAGGTCTAAAAGCCGTGATCTTTGAGCTCTTTTGCCACTATTATTCCAAACCTTGGCCTTTCTTTTCACCATTTTAGGTCTTTGCAAAAAACGTTTTGACAACCAAAAAGCCTCCAAAAAAAGGGTTGGGATTCTATAAATTTTTTGAAAGGGCCTTGCCGCTATTGATGAATAAAATAAGAGACCATAACTCTAACACTAACTATGAACCATAACTTGCATGGTTAAAATTAGTCTAAAATGCATCTTATCTTGAGTAAGAAAGACATAGATGATTCAATCATGAAGCTCAATGGTGTAGACAAATAGCCCTTAATTTAATGTTGATTAAGCTTTAGAGTATGTAGAACTTGAGCCTATTATATCAAAAAGGGTAAGAGGTGAGTCAAGGAGGATGGAGAGGCTTGAGAGAGGTGAAGGATCCTATAAATGTAAAATATGATAGGTGTCTTCTTAGAGTGACATCATCAGTGATTGAAGTTTGACTTCTTGAGCTAGCCACTTGGGGTTACTTTATGTAAAGTCTATGATCAAAGGTAAAAGGATTTTTTGGGCAAAAACTTGCTGATGTTTACTGGATGGAGTTGGAATAAGGTAGAGAAAGAGATTAGAGTGATTTGTACCCAACATCCACTCCTCACTCTAATATACTCTTCAAGTGGATTTGTTGATAACACTTAATGTTTTATAATTTACTTTAGGCATGCCCATAAGGAGTTCTTACTCTAACATGACCATCCTCAAGAGAAAAGAGTTGTTTATAAAAAATACATTTTTAGGTAGATTCAAATGCCCATGAGGTATTATCAACAATTTTGGCTTCTTGTGAAGCCTTGGGTTTTGCTTTGTCTCCTACTTAGGCTTATTCATGTGGTAGTTTTTTTTTAATTTTTAATGTGGTTTGGTTTTCCATATAATGTGTAATTCTTCTTGGATTGGTTGCCTTTAGAATGTTTAAACTTGTTGTTGTTCTTGGAGTAAAATGCAGTATCATTAAAATAAAAAGGTTAATTATGTTCCTTATTATTTTCCCCATTAGTGTTGCTTCTACATCATGTAAAGTAAGTGCTTGCATATTTAATAGGCTTGTTACAATGTTATCATATTCATTAGGCATACACTTAATTATCAATGCAATGCAATCCTTGTTAGCTACATGAGGCTTAATTTAGGGTAACTATCCTAAGAGACCTTTTAATTAATTTAAATGAAATGTAAACAAAGATCTTGAATTCATGTTCATTCTAAACAATTTCTATTTTAGAATTGTTTTTCCATTTTTCCCCAATGCACCAAAAAGTTTGTCCAAAACTTCTCGTAAATTCTTAGCACTTTTGGCATTTGATATGTGATGGAGATATTCATCTCTAAGTGCAACTCCTATGATAGCCCTTTGTGTCTACAATGTCCCACTATGCTCAACTTTCTTGGGCTATGGGAATTTATTCATCACTTGATGTGATGAGCTTCCATAGCTCCTTCTTTTGAAGAAGAAACCTTAACCACATTTTTCATGTATGGAGTTTAATCCCTTTGAAAAGCTCTAAGGAGTCCTTCTTTCCCATTATTTTGACTAGTGTGAAATGTATGGAATGGAGGGCTTATTAGGTTGAATCCATAAATTCCTATTATTGTGTATCAATAGCCTTTTTACTAAGATCTTAGTTCAAGTCTTGTTACTTATGATTAAATGCAAAGAAGCTTGAGTATGTGATGAGCTACCCATTCCTAGTTTGAGAATGAATCTTTTTAGGACAAAATACCTAGTGAGGATCTACCCTTTCACCATAGATATGAAGGATTTGCAAGTAGGATGCTACTTCTACTTTCTTCTTAGGATAATATGTTTTTAAAATGGGGTTAGGTTTCCCCAACAAGTTTTCTTGTATGAATTTTTCATAATGTTGGCATTCCTATGCTTAGAGGTTGTGTTTATGTGGGAACAACCTTTGAAGAAATAACTACATAAAAAAATCATGCTATGGCATTCATGCTACTTACCCTTGGTAAGATAATGATGCTATTACATTCATGCTATTCACTCTCAATAAGCTAGTTCATATTTGAAGGATGACTTTGTGGGAATATCCTCTAGTTTATGAACGAATACCACAACAATAGGTGAGAACCTCCTCTTGTTAGTGGAATATTTTTGCTATATTGGGTGGGAATCCCCTCTTAGTGGAGCTCTATTTTATAGCCTTCATCTTTGGTGAGAAAGATCCCTTTCTCCAAGCTTTGATTCAAAAGGTGTGAGCCTCCCGGTAGGAGAGGGAGAGAGTAGATTGTCAGATTGCCATCAATGCACCGTTAAAAACTTGCCATGAACCATCAATCAAATCCCTATTGCTCCAATCATCTTGTATAATTTTGAATAAGGCTTTGCTTACCTTACTAAAACTTGTATATGGGGATTGAACACCACACCCTATGCCTAAGAGACACTCCCTTAACCTACTACACCCAAGCCTTGGTTGGGTTCATGGATTCAAAACATTAGATTATATGTTGTATTTTGCAGAGAATAGAAGAAAAAAATTAGCATGGATTTAGGGGAAAATTACCATGGCTATCTACTAAAATAAAGTATGAGTTTGAGGCACCATAACCACCTTTTCAAGAAGGGAAATCAAGACTTTGGATTACTTAGTGATTAATCAAGATGAGATCAAGATTAAAGATGATCTAGCTATAAAATGATAAGAATTTAGAGAAACCTTCCTTGGAGTTCTTTTTGAGTACGGTCATGGCAATAAGAACCAAATAGAACTGGAACCATGCTCTAATACCATGTTGAATAAAATGAGAAACCATAACTCTAACACTAAGTTTGAATCATAACATGCATGTTGACTATTAGTATTGAGCACTTATAATTTGAGTAACCAAGGCATATGTGATTCAATCATGAAGTACAATGGTGTAGACAAATTGCACTTAGATGAATGTTGATTAAGCAACATTAGATTGTGTACAAATTGAGCCTATTATATAGGCAAGGGTAAGAGTTGAACCAAGGAAGAGAGAGAGTTTTGAGAGAGTTGAAGGATCCTCTAATAGCACTCAAGTGAATGTTGATTAATCAAGACTAGGTTGTGTACAACTTGATCCTATTATATAAGAAAGGGTAAGAGGTGAAGCAAGGAGGAGAGAGAGTTTTTTGAGAGAGGTGAAGGATCCTCTAAATATAGCAAGTGCATTGACTATTGTGGGCTTAATGCATTCACCATTAAGAGCAAACATTTGATTCCATGTATTGATGGAGTTGTTTGATCTACTTCATGGAGTGTGATATTTTACCAAAATTGACTTAAGGTTGAGTGACACAAGCTAGTGGATGCACATATTTTGAAGCTTTCCATGGCTGCTAGGCTTTATTTTCTAATAGAAAATTTCAAGATTAAGTTTCCTTACTCACATCCCAACCAAATACAAGTACTTGCCCACATATCTTCTTGGTCTTGGAGACTGTTTACACACTTTCTTCTCTTGTCCGTAATGCCCCATTTGGTTGGCCGGCAAACTCTATGTGTCATGAATCCTTCGATGCAAACCTAACTTGTCCCCCAAGATTTGGCCTCGGCACATGCACTACGCCTGCCCTTGAACTTTTTTGGCAAGCATAAATAACTACTTAGAATAGATTTTCTTAGCCTTGCTTGTCTATCCTCAAAATATAATGCAAGCTCAATGGCTTCTTTAAGTGTCGTGCACTTCTCTTCTCTAACCAAGGGGCGTAGTGTCTCTCTAAGCCCAATAGAAAAATTGTGCACTTGCAGGAAATTTGGTATGTGCTCAAGAACTTTGAGCACTAGTTCCTTGTATCTATCTGCATATTCTTGCACATTCAAAACAAACCATGCACCAAAAGCTTGACTACGCTCATCTAGAGACAAAGTTAATTGTAAACATGACCTTAAAAACATCCTAGGATGTAGGTACTTCTTTATCTTGCTCAATAATTTGCCACCAGCAATGAGTCTTGCACATAAGATTATAGGTTGCCTGGCTGAATCTTGACCTCATCGTCAAAGATATTACATAATCTAAAACATTGCTTGCATTTTGAGAGCCACTATTCAACCGCATCTGTCGTGCATGACGCCAAGGTACCATTGTATTCTTTCAATTTTCACCTTGCTTTAGGTATGGACAAACTACCAAGCACATTGAGAGGCGCATCATGCTCCATGATGGTAACATGATATTCCTCTAGGTTCTTACCTTTTCCCTCATTGTTGAAATCTATAGGTAGTTTCAATTGGGTAGCCATAATGTCCAAATCGGTCTCTTAAGTGAATCAATGCGGGCCACTACTTCACTTTCATCAAAATATTTATCCAAGAAATCAAGGGGATGCTCAAGAAGTGTTTCTTCAACTTGAATTTTCATCCCTTTTACCCCCCCCCCTCCCCCCCCCCCTTTTTTTTAACAGTATGTTTTATAAAAACATTGTGCACAAAATTTGCTAGCATAAACATGGAAAACTCCTAACAAACCATGCCTTCACAAGCCAACAACATAAGCATTACCAACAAGAACTTAAATCCTCACAAACATATATACATCAAGTTGTGCAAACTCTATTTATACACTTGACAGCAAACAATTTTTGAAAAAAGATGTAAAATTCCCTTTTGTGCGTACTAATTTACCACACAAAAGCATCATGACACAAAGCAAGGCATACTTTCATCCATGAAAAGAATCAAAAGCAAAATCTCTCTCTCTTTTCATGCCGCACGCATTTGGAAGTGTCAATTTACTTAGTTGACTCAGCAAATTCCACTTTGTCAAGGTTTTGCAATTTCTCGCCAGGTGTCAAAAGTTGGCGGTTTGACCTTCTCGTGAAATCTCAACTTTTTCGGTTGATAACTGTGGAGCACTAAGCTCTAGTGAGGTCACTAATGTAGTGGCTCTCATCCACAAATCTCTAAGTGTTAGCCAAGAGGTTCATTGACAAGGAGCATCAACCCGGCTAGCTAGTGAAGGGTACGTCAAACTTGCGTGTGAAGGAATCAATGGTCTTTATGAGGCGTGTTATTAGGTAGGCTTGGCTACCATTCCTAATGGACCACTAATTGCAATGCACCCTTTGACTTGAATGGATAAGCTATGGCATAAGCTTACCATTAACACTTCTAACTAATCAATTCAAGCATTGCCTTGAAGCTACTTTACCAAGCATGGGCACATACTTACGCACGGCACACCATTTTTCACTACCATGCACTGCCGTGCATTAGCCTTGTTAATCCTAATCAAAACACAAGCTAACTAGTGGCATTACCTACTACCCATTCATAGCTTCCCGAGCTAGAATGTAGTGCAGTGATACCCCTTTATTGAAACTAGGTATCAATCATGAATAGAATGCTAAACATTAAGCTAACAAGCGTCGTATTGAGCGTCGTATTGCAAGCTAACAATCCTAATCAATCACACATGAATTAAAAATGCTAAGCTAATCAATACTCAA
>JAWWVC010000106.1:0-10452 GCA_033807815.1 Rumohra adiantiformis | reverse complement strand
CAAGCACCAATCCTAGCTACCATTGTCAAGCATTGGGCAGGCAAGCATTTTCTTTTAGCAAGGCGCACCATTGAATCTACTCAAAATAATGAGGCGCACTTATCCCACTCTTTATCAATACAAAGCAAGAAATCTAATGGCATTGGAACTCTGCATTCCTATTCCCCATTCATGCATCCCATGCAAGATTGTAAGCGCAAATGCCCCTTAAACTCTACCTGCATCGCATCAATCATAGAAGACGATGCTAAAAAACTAAGCTAATCAACATGTAGATAGTTAATCATTCACTAAGGAGATTAGAAGTGTTGGTCAAGATTTTCATTAGATCTTGGCTCTAGACTTAGAGAAGGAGGTGGCTACTCTTAAAAGCTCACTAGTTGAAATGACCAAAAAGCCCTAAGTTTCTAGAGGTGATCCAATTTATGGCCAAAAAAGCTAAGACACTCTAGGAATTTAGTATCAGATATAAATGAGTTGTGTCGTTAGTTACAACTCCCACGTCCTTTGAGCTACTATTTCCTATATCTCCTATATTTACAATGCCCGTAGGTGGCTTCCCATTACGGGTTATCAAAAAGTTTAAATTATTTTTTGTAAGTTATTTCCCGCAGATTTCGTACAGTTGGCACATTGTGCTCTTCATTCTTCACACAGCACTGGATGATGTTGCCCTTTTCTTCATGATCTGTTTCTTGCCAAAACAAATGGGCAAGGATTTTTTTAAAGAATTTAGGAGGGTGAGTGATAGCCAATTTAGTATGCAGATCATGTACCCAGTAGGGTTTTATACCAAACAATCCTAGTAGGATTGTCTATAATTACCACACCCGTTGGGGTGAGTGTTGCCATCCCATTAGAATAAAGCTTAGGAACCTAGTAGGGTGTCAATTTGTTTGAACTTATATTGAAATGTGTGTGTGTGTGTGTGTGTGTGTGTGTCTATTTTTGTGTCTGTGTATGTGGGTCTAGTGGTCAACCATTGCATAGCAACTCTCCCACATTTTGTATAAGCATCCATACACTAATCAAGTTGAGGCACTTTTGATTGACATTGGGTAGCAGTACCTTATGGGCTGAGGTAGCATCTACTAGTACATATTACTTTGATAGGGAACCATCAATTTTTTTTCTTCTACTCCCTATTATTTATAGCTTGAGGTTTCTCTTGATCTCTCAATATTGACAACACTAATATGTTGACACGTCTGAATTAGATCATCTCTTTCTAGGTATTAATAATAACAAATATCCAATGTTGTCTTCACATTTGTGTGGAAAAGTATCATATGTTTTACATGTCCATACACTATATAAATGCGTGTGTACGTACCCAATTCATAGTTTACATACCCACAATCATCAATAAGAAACAATTATTGGCTATCGGTGCAAGTGCGTTTTGAATTAAAGATGAAGGCCAAAACTCATGCGAGACAACTTTTTGGCCTTAAAAATTTTAGCATACAGAGTTGTAAGATCTATGTACATGCTATGAAACCTTTGAAATTAGCTCCCTAAGCAGATACCATTGGTCACATTATTGCCGTCAAATTGCTTGAGCCTAATGTTCCCAAGAACCAAGAGAATTAAAAGAGATGTTGACATGCTACTACTTCACATTGCGTCATATCTTTTTTCTAGCCTTTTAGCCTACATCTAGCTCTAATATCAACTTAGCAATGATACCAAATATTGAATAGTGGTGTATCTTGAAGTGTGACTAATAACAAGCTTGTCTTTACCTTTGGCATCACCACATAAAGATAGTACATGTATGTGGTAGTATCCTTCTCACATGATTGCCAATACTCACACCACAATCAAATATCATAGCACTTCTAGACTACTTTTCCACAAGGAAAAATGCCAAACTTATATCTCTTCTCACCCCAACTAGGCAAGGTGTTGTCACTAACTCATGACAATTATGTTGTCCCTTTCAACATTTTTTACAACAAAATGAGAACTTTATTCTCTAGAGTAATTTTTCAAAAACATAAACGCCAAACATATTTCTCTTAACACCCCCTCTTAAGCAAGGTGTTGTCCCTAACTCACAAGCATTGCTCTTTTTAACATTCTTTTACAACAAGGTAAGAATTTTATTCTCACAATAGTCTGGGTTACATAGACTAACGAGAGAGAGAGAGAGAGAGAGAGAGAGAGAGAGAGAGAGAGAAACAGCCCATGAGACCAAAAGTTACATCCAACTATGCTGTCGCATTCCACTTTCGAATGCATGTAAGCAAAACAAAAGCAACAAAGAAGTGTGCTAATACATGGATACTACATACATGTCATGTCAAAATCATGGGGGAATAAGTGGGGGTTTCTTTGATTTGTAAAATTCTTCAATGACTGTTACATCTCCTCAGTATTTGGTCCACTTGCCTTAGCTCCTTTCTTCTTTGAATTTGTCTGACTCCTTCTTCTTGTTCTTGAGAGTTGGTTGAGGGTGAGCTCATCTACCATCCAGATCAATGTGCCCTTCAATGCCCGATTTTTCTTCGTTACCCGAATCGGGTACCACATAAAAATGTGATTATCTCTAACCTCGATTATGCATGGGTCACCTATGTCCATAAAGGGGGATGGCCCATACCGCTCTCCTCCTTAGCTCCTCGTGCTCTGGAATGTGTTTGTCATTTGCAATCTCCTCAAGTTCATGGATATCCACTTATTGCCATCCCTCGTGTAGTCCTCATAGTTGAATGTATTTTATGTTGGATTTGATCTTCTCATGTTATATGAATGTTGAAAGAACCTCGTATACTAGGATGTACTTTATGTTATATCTTCTATTGTGTTAGTGTTTTGGATGCCCAACTTGTTATTGGAGTAGCTTGATGGATTCCTTCATGTCTTGATTTTCTTTTTGTAGGCTTTTTGGATTATTTGGAGGAGATATGCACTCCACTGGGTTGGCTTCTTTGGAGGCTTTGATGGTGGTATTGCAAGAACATGGGAAAAGGAATTTGGCGTCTCCATGAGATAAGAGAGAACAACATATATGGCCGAAGATGGGGGCTACAATTTTTTTCTAGGATTTGTCCATGGCTAGGTTGGGTATTTTATACAGAGGGGTAGCCCTTTGTCCTCTATGGATATCCTAGAGAGCTAAGCAAATCCCCACCACCCCACCCAAGAGAGAGAGGGAGAGAGAGAGAGAGAGAGAGGTGGCCCTATGGACGTGAAAAGAGAGATAGTAATCTGCAATTGAATTCTACTATATGCCACCATCAAATTTTCTTCTTTTTCAAGTTCTTGGTCTACATATTCTTCTTTTAGAGTTTATGAAAATCGTATAGTTCTTTTGTGTTTGAAAGAAGTTTTCGTATGGCCCAGCTACCTATATAAGTAAGCCACCCAAATAAGATTCATCATAACATTGTTTTAGACTACATATGTTGTCATGGCATGTTTTAGGACATGACATATAAATTAATTTATGTTTAAAAAACCATCAATAAACCCTTCAAAGGAAAACGGAAAAGAAATGTGACAACTATGAAAAATGATCCAACATATTACTTTCTTCATTGCAATTATGCTCTCAAGATCAACAACAATGACATGTTTTGTAGTGACCACTGCAATTGTTTTGAAGACGCTTTGGATGATGTTAAACAAAACTTCCCGTCATAGAAAAAAGTTAAAATTATCTATAATTAATCAAAATGTTTTCTTATTTATTTATGCTAGATATTTTCTCAAACCATTATTTTATTTTAGAAGTTTTATTTCCATGGATTCTATTGTATGTGGTTGTGAAAGATGAATCTAGATGCTATTGATTTCCTTCCAATAAAAATTGGCGTTATCCATGTACGTAGACCTAGTTGTCAAATTATCAATATTTATATGGTTTTGCTTACATATACTTATATGAGTATTATTACTAATGACAAGTTACATTTTCTATTTTCAAGTTCTTAATTTTCACACAACATAGTTCTCTCGTTGAGCTCACTAATGCCATAATTTGGAACTCATTAAGGATACAATGACAACAAAGTAGCAAACCTTTTCTAAATTTCTTAAAATCCAAGCAAATTTTCAAACTGTGTATGTATAAATAGGCAATATTCACTCCTTTCCCAAAAATTATATTGAAGAATGTGATAACATACTCAACCTCGAGTAGAGGAGTTGGTAGACTTAGCCTCTCTCAAGGGGGAGGTTGTGATTTCGACTCTTCTGGCTGTCTCCCAAATGTACAGGAGGGGATGATAGCCCACCCCACTTATGTAATGTGAAGTAAATTTATCTATACAATGAGAGTGTGTTACGATCTTGCATGGGTCTTTGTGAGGGTGTGTATGTGAGGACCCTTGCACGGGGGGGGAGTGTGCCAAGTTTACTAGAAGTGTCAAAGAATTTCTTGATTTTTTTTGGAGAAAAATGTAAAAAAATAAGCATAAATATATAAATGGCATCAAGTATCTTGAGAGATTTTGTAGAGTGGTCATGTGTTAGCCTTAAATGCCTATGCATCCTTATGCGCCACAAATCACTTAGCATCCTTGCTATTGATATGGTCTACATGAATATACACATGCAAAAGACTTAAATCATCAAATAAGCACAATACATACCTCATGCATGCATACCAAATATTTAGCATGTTTGTCGTAAAAGTTAATATACAACTAACTTAACAAATTTTACCATCCTAGGGTGTTCTTGTGGACATGACTTCACCTCTTGCCATAGAGGTGGTGGGTTCAAGTCATCCTCCTCAATGCAAGTTTAAAACGGTAATATAGAGTGCCCACCTATAATGCAAAGGCGCTTGCCTTGCACTCTTGTCCTTGTGTGTACGTGTAGCAATTTGGTAGATATTTTTATCATGAAAGAATCGGTGGAAAGTTTAAATTACGAATATTTCCCTTGGTGATTTTTTGTAAAATAGGCATATACATCTAATGCTAGAGTTTACAAAGAATTTACATGTTGTTTAATCTTTTCAAGAAAACCTTTTATTACTACTTAAATATTGTTTAATCTTTTCAAGAAAACCTTTTAATACTATTTAAATATCTAGTGCTAGTGATTTGAGTGCAAGAAACCATTTAGGCCCTTGCTATCAATAAGAGAATTTTTCAATTTTATCGTGTCCCTTTTAAAAAAACAAATAAATATGCATATGCATCGGATCAAAGGAACCATTTTAAGACAATTTCTTCTACTATTTTATATTTTTCTTTTTATAAAGAAAAAATAAAAATGCATATGCATTGGACCAAAGGAACCATTTTAAGACAATTTTTTCCCTCACTAAGAATTATATTGTAATGTACAGCATTGAACTAAAATCTGAGTTTCACTACAATAATGTCAACCAAAGAAAGAAAAGAGATAGAATGATTGCACTAGTCACCCGATATACATATTATGATTATATATAGATCACCTCATATAGGATTGTAATTACATGAGAATGAGAGTGAAACACTAATTATATTTACATTGCAGTAACTTACGTCGTCTTCATCTATTATACAATTGATCAAGATTAGGAAGTTCATCAAATCAATCAAAGGCGGTAACAGTATTGGAATAGAACGATTCATTCGATGAAATGTCGCTGTGCTGATGAGAATGAGTCAATCAAAGAGAGAGAATGGTTCCATTAGTCACCTTGTATACTACAATTAAAGATGAGAACACTTATAATTATTTCGACAATGCTTTATCTTACATTGTCTCGGTTTATTTATTACATTGTTTGATCTTGGTTCTTAAGTTTTATTATATATTACACTGCATCAATCCCACATGGTAACGGGAAAGAACGTTTCATAGAGGAAATCATCCAGCTGCTGTTGAGCCCGCCAGTCAGCACGAGAGTATGGTACGACAGGTGGGAGAGACAAGAAATCGGGTGGTAAAAGGTGCGAGTCACACGCAAGGAAGTGCATGGAGCCTGCTTTGTGCGCATCCAGATCCCCTGGCAGCTCCCCCACGCCTGCGCAGTCCACCACTGCCAGCCTCTCCACCGACTTCATCATCCCTTCTGGAATCGCCTTCAAGGCTGGGCACCCCTGCACTGCCAGGTTCTCCACCGCCCTCAGCATCTCCGTTTCTGCGCACAGCTCTTGCAAGCAGAGACATTCTACTATGCCTACGCTTCGTAAGTTGGTTGAACCAGTGATGAATTTTGAGGGCAGCACTTGGAGGCTTTCCAATCTCAACAGCAGGCTTTCTAGTGATGGGCAGCGCAACCGGACACCCTCCAAGCTGCTCAGGCTGTCACAATCAAGACAGAAGAACTTCAGCTTTTCCAGTTTCACTAGAGAGACTCCAGCATCCGTACTACTAAGGCGCTTCACAGAAGGCAAAACTAGCTCCAACGTCTCCAGAGAGGCAAGCTGGCCAATGTACTGCATAGGCAAGGATGTAACCCTCTTAAGATCCCGTAGCTGCAGGCGTACAAGCTCTTTCATCTCCCCAAGCACACCAGTAGGAATCTCCTTCAAATTCGGCAACACTAGATGGAGGGTTTGTAATCGCTTGAGATGCGCAAGGCTTTGAGGGAGCTCTTTGACAGCGGTGCCTTCCATGCTCAGAGATTCCAAACTTCCCAACCTCCCCATTTTCTCGGGAAAGCTCTCCCCTCCAAAATTCGATAGGTCTAACGATTGCAACTTGGTCATCTCCTCACAAAAGTAAGGTGAGAGCTCTGCAGTTCCTACGCACTCGAGCTTACGCAGCGTATTTTTATGCACGTCGATGGCATCCTTGGGAATGCTTGCACCACCAAATCTGTAGAAAACTTGTAGCCTTCTTGTTGAAGAGGTTACCTGCATGGTGCATGCACAAGTAAGCCATATTTGCATCAATATACTCTTCTCCTCTCAGTTGCCTGAAAGCCAGCTCATATGCATTTTAAAGCAAAGCAACAGTTTATATGAAACAACTACTTTAATTACATTACCGGGAATACTTTTATAGGATCCACAACATCCCAATAAACCAATTCTTTCAGTTTGTCTAGCTCCAACGACAGACTGTGCACCAATCATGGAAACTTTTCAACATTCATATAGTAAAAGAAACATAGGAACAAAATCAATTAATATTTCAATTCTGCAGAAAAGTACCCTAAAACGGTACTCAAGACGGCCTTGAGGTGTTGGGGGGGGTTTCCAATGTGCTTGTTCACATGAGTGTGCAAAACAATCACCTCCAGCGCTTTGCACTTCTCAAGGAGCTCCGCTTCTATCCCATTCTGCAAAGGCGGAACTCGTAACCATTTCACTTCACTCCAGCTCATCTGTCAGCACCAGTAAATTACACACCGAGCATCCAAATATCTTAACCATGCTACTCCGGTCTATTGACGACATCACATTCAAGGATAGTTACGATATTATGTAAAGTAACTTAGATGACTTAATTAAATAAGACTTGAGGTGACTACTTGGCCAAGAGTTTCGACCGCCATACCTCATCATTTAAATCTAGAAAATCTTCATTGCATGTAAGTATCTTCGCGGAGGCGTACTTTCTTTCAACTGCCATTTGATAGCCGAGGTTTCTCACAAGGTCATGCATCTTGACATAAAGAGCCAACATCCCTTCGTCCTTTGGATCGTTGGCGCTATGTCTCTCTAGCAAGCCCAGTTCAAAAAGCCTTTCAGCTGTCGCCTTTGGGAGTATTGATTTCACAACCTCCGTGAATTGGCTATACATGACATCATAAAAACACACACAAGCCATCAGAAATGCGATCTGAGTTTCCGGATTGAGAATATCGTAGCTTGATTTCAAGACATTGGTGACTCGATCCCCTTGTTCAAGCTTTCCAGAAGTTTTCAAGTCGTCGTGCTTCTTCCGCCATGAATGCACAGGCGTATTGAACAAGCTCCTCCCTAGCACTCTCAATGCGAGTGGCAAGTTACCGCAAATGGAGCTCACCATCTCTTTTATCAAGCCTTGATGATCATCATATCTTTCCACCAGCTCCGAGCTAGGCTCCTCATGTCCAAACGCATGCAACAGAAAAAGCTTTCTAGCATCTCTATCATTCAATAACTTCACCTTGAACTTTTCCACTTTAAAGTGATAGTTTCTTTGAAAGAAATTAGTGCACATAGACTCGTCTCTTGTTGTAACTAGCAACCTACTTCCCTTAGGAAGCGTGATCAGTTCACAATCAAGAGGAAGGAAGTCCTCCAGATCTTGTGATTGAAGCACATTATCCATATAGATTAAGACAGGCTCTCCAGTCACACTCAAAAGCACTTCGCGTAATTTGTCTCTAATAGCCTCGGGATCTCTTTCCGTCGTAAGACTTTGACCTGTTAAATTTTCCACCATTTGTCTTTGTAAGCTTGTAATATGATCCTTGCTCGGCTTCTCACCCAGCTCAATTCTACAACGGCGCCTCTCTCTTAAGAGTGATGCCTGCTTGTAGACAAGCTCTGCAAGAGTAGACTTTCCCATTCCACCCATGCCATGCAATACCACGACCCTTGTCTCCTCCTTGTCCTCTAGTTTCAACAGCTTCATGACATCACATTTTTGCCCTTCAAGCCCAACTACAACACAAAAAGGATAACATTAGCTCATCAGCTCCCTCTTAGATAACATTTTCAAAGTTGAGTGCTCATCAGTAAAAATCAAGAAACATTGTTGCAAACTTCAAAATATGGTTAGATTTTAAACATCTTGTCTCAGCTTTGATTTTTAAAAAACTCTCTTGTCTTCTGCACCTTAGAACTTTATTGACAAAGACTTAAATTTCTAATTATTGAAAGTCGATGCCTAGGCCTCCGTTCATAGAATGTGCATGTATATCTTTACTGGAAAAGCAAGGTCCGACATCGTAGTAAGCACTCTTAAAATTAACTTCTACGTTGAGGTTTCTTTTGGACAGAGAGCTTCCACTCTATTATCGAATTCCTACTGATTTGGCTCTAAAAGCAATGTCGGAATCGAACCCCGCTTTTAATACCCCTATGGTGTGCTTCCCATTGTACAACTTCAAATTTTGGTTTCTTACTTAATTGGCATTGCGCTAAATCTGATGGAAAGAAATTTCACTGCAATTGGAAAGACGATGTTTCAGAACCTTTTTTACTCTTTGGAAAGAAGATTGTTCGGACCCCTCACAAAGAGACGTTGATAAACAAGTCTAACCGCTTGAGCCATAGCCCATTGGCTCGAAACCATAATACTACAGTCCGTGTTTTGTTTAAACATCCGTGCACTCACTTGCCACACTCGGACTTATGGTGATTTCAATGCATAATAGATATGCATACTCACTCAAACTACCAAGTGGTCCAGCCTGTCCTAGGAGTGTTTATGGTGAGTCATTTGTCCTAAGGCTCTTATATATACATATGCAACCATCATTAAGTGAGAACTACTTGCCTACTATGGTTGCAAAAGTTGTTGATGCTCTTGCTGGGGGAGGTGAGAGCTTTTCAAGAGCTTCTAGAGCCGCCACAACATTTGCCTTCACCAAAAAGTCGCGCATCTTTGTCTTCCACATTTCGAGATCCTTTTCATGACTACAAGCGCATAAAAATCTGCAAAAGAAGTGAAAAAACCTCATTGGTTTGTTGCAAAGCACAAGACATTGAAGTTCACAAGGCGAAGGGTCGTGAATAACAGCTGTATTAAAAATCTCTTCTATTTCATTGAAAGCCACTATCCATTCACTATCAAACCCCTTCTTGAATGCAATGTTTGTGGTGAATGCACCAAATACGTGCAGGAGTCCATTTCACATTTTAGCTATGACATTTTTTCACAGTTTAAACGTATAGGAAAATCTATACACAGGCACTCTCTCTCAAATACACAGAGACGACGATGTAACTCAAAACGGTCTTTTTCTTTATTATGCATGTTGGCTTGTATACACACGATCGTGCCTCTTTGGGTCATGACTCTTAATAATTAAATAAATGTCAATTTCTAAATTAAAACATAAATGCTGAATGTTATTTCCTTCACGCCCCCATCTTCTATAACTGAGATCCATCTTCTATATCTGAGATCCGAACCATTCCAAGTTGTTGTCAGCACAATCTATGTTTGTCTCCTGTTAGAGGCTTGGTTAGAAAATCAGCCCACATGTTATCAGTAGGTGTATACTCCAACAGTAGCTTTTTCTTCTCAATCATTTCCCTGATAAAATGGTACTTCAAATCCACATGCTTAGTTTTTTCAGAGTGTTTAAGATTACTAGCAAGAAATATGCAAGCTTGATTTTCACAAAAAATTTTAAGATTGGGTTTAGGAAATATTTGCAATTCTTCAAGTAAACCTTGAATCCATAGACCTTCTTTGGCAACCAAGGCGACTGCCACATATTCCGCTTCTGCAGTTGATAAGGTTACAACTGGTTGCCTTTTGGATTGCCATGTGATGACGCCCCCTGCAAATGTGAAGACAAAACCAACAGTGGAACGCCGAGTATCTAACTCCCCCCCT
>JAWWVC010000105.1:0-11712 GCA_033807815.1 Rumohra adiantiformis | reverse complement strand
GAGCAGACAAATAATCAAATTGAGCAGCAGATAAGAAATCACCTTCTCCAAGGACGCGCATTGATCTTCAAAGGAAGCACCATGGAGTAGGTTCCTGACCTTTTTGGACGCACCTTTAGAAACCAAGACCCAGTCTTCAATGAACTCACTGAAAAAACACACCCACTGACTTATAGCAGAGGTCACGCGCTGCAACAATACCAAAGTAACTTGATATGTGCATCCTCATTAATGCTCAAGAACATGTAGTCACAAGCTGTAAATTATGAAAACCAATAAAACGATCTGCACAGACCTAAACCTATTCGACCCATCTTCTTTGATACCCATCAAGGCTTTGATGGCACCACATCGGCTATGCCCAATGATTACAAGGTGCTTCACCTGCATCGAGCCAATCACCAGCCTAGTCAGGATCCATACAAGAAAAACTCGGACTCTCACCAAATAGAATGAAAAGGACTTCTAACATTTAGATGAAGCACAGCATACTCAATGGCAGAGGAAGTCGAAGAGCAAGAATTCTGCATGAAGATTGAAACCACAAACAATGTTGAGATTATCCCTACAGAAAAATTATTACAAATTCTTCAATTTCATACAACAGCAAAAAAAAAAACCTAACCCCTGAGTAGGGTGGGACCATATTTCCAATGTTTCGTAGCACAAAAGCTTCACCGGGCCCCAGATTCAACACAGTACAGGGATCCACTCTTGAGTCTGCGCAAGCAATAATCATGTACTGCAAGACAACAAATTTAAGTCATACTAGCTTCGTAGAGCCTTAAGAAGAAGTGAAGATAAAGACATAAGAATTTACCGGAGGCTGCTGACCTTCGGCCAGCTTTTTTACAAGTGCTGGATCCTTCCTGGAGAGTGTAACAAAAAATGTCATGGTTTTTCATATCCTTCCTGGAAAAACTATATTGGTTGAAAAACAATGCTATCAGAGCTCTGTTTGCTTGGCCATGACACTATCATCCCACTAAATTCACTCTCTTTCCCCCCTTTAATCACAAAAAACATTACCGGATCGCCAAAACATCCAATCTAAGGGCCATGTTCATGAAATTCAAGCTACAAAGTAAGGCAAACAGAGCCACACGCGAAATACCTAAAGAAAGCACATCAGACAGGGTGGTGTGGAGACGCAAGATTACTGCGTAAGCCACTACTCAATGTGATATGACATCTGCAAATCCTGGTGTGACAATAGACACGGCCATGATCAATCTCACCCGTAAGATCCTTAACTTTCCGCACAAAGGGTGTGGATATCTAGTTAGCAGCATGTCAACTACAGTACATCCAAATTCAGCTCTACCAGTTGCCTTTATTTGCCTATCTGATCTTGTATTTCAATATCATTTGCTGCTCTGAATTATTAGTCCATCCCCCCTCCCATACACACACTTAAATTGAAAGCCACTAGAGTCACTCTACGATACTTAGTTCTCTCTTCACGCACATAGAATACAAGAGACGATAAGCATACAGTTCAAGTTGAAGAGTAGTAGTATTACATGTAATTCTCCTTGAACTTGAGGTATCCAGTTTTCAGTTTCTCTAGAGGTAAGGTCTGCACCTCTGTGGCTACCGCGGAGATGGGAGAAGCTGCCGGACAGTTTGTTTGGGCATTTTGCCTGCAAAATTCACATCGAGTTCTAAATAACCAGGGCAAAATGCAGCCAATTAAACACATATCAATTGTCAAAAAAGGGAGGTTACTTGAACATAGGATTAAGGTCATCCATTGTTTTGTCGTGAAAGACCTTGTTGTCAAGCTGTACCGGCTGCAGAGCGATTGGTATTGTGATATGATTGAGTAAATGCACAAGAGTAAACATACAATTAAATGTTTATGTGTAAGCACTCATATCTGTCAACATAGATTGCCAACTTGCGCACACGCAAACACTGACACACACCAACGAACAAGGCACATATGGATTTATGGCACGCCCCACACATAACACATACACGTCTCCTCTCTCAACAAACACAACGATAAGCATACGCAGTCACACACAATGCCTTTACATTGTGATCACCTGCATAAAGAACCCATTGCAAGATTGCGAATGATTACCACAAGCGTACACGTTTAGACTTATTGATTGAGTAGATGCACAAGAGTAACCATACAATTAAATTTTTATGTGTAATTTGCGCACACGCAAACACTGCTTTCTCTTTCTATTTCTCTCCTTGCTACCCTCATGGCCGGGAACACACACAGCAGCAATGTTTTCTATCTCTCACTACCTACAAGCAAGCCCAAGGAAGACACTGCAGGATCTCTTTCTCTCTACCAACGCACACGGCCATAGCAAGTTCTCTCTTTCTCTCTCTATGCACTCATAGTTGCCACGGCACACACATACCCAATAGACACTACAGCCCCTCTCTTTTTCTCATGCGCGTATCTTAGGGGCACACAAATGGAATCTCTCTCTCTCTCACGGCCGCTTGCAACACACAATTTGGATCTATCTTTCTCTATCTATGCACGCAATTGGCGGGCTAGCAAACATACACTCTCTGTCTCTCTTTTTCATGCGCGTGATCAGCCACAACAAATACAAGGGCTCTCTCTCTATCATTCACGCTTGAGAGACACAGGAAAAAGACTCTCTCTTTGTCTATACCTATGCAGATGGCCAACCCAAGAAAAGCAAGAAGCCTCTCTCTCTCTGAAGCTCCGACTTACAAGTCTCGCCAACATTGCGATTCAACCATCACCCCTCTATCTCATTCGTCTCTATCCACATTGCCTTGCATTCTCACCATGAATTTGTGCGCACTTGTGAATGGCTCCAACTCCAATCACGGCACATGTCTTCAAGGTACATACATAAGTCACTACATTTCCAAAGATGCACTCCTGCTACATTTGTTCAAAACAATCTGGAACATTTTGGGTCACGGCCCTCCCAACAAAGCCAGCTATCATGGCAGTCCATGTGGCTACATCTCTACTACCCTTATGCACGCCAAGCGACTCTTTAAGTTTCCCAACCTCACCACATTTTGCATACATGATCACTAAAAGTCAACACCCTTCTGCGCTCTACCTATGGCTCCTAGCAAGGTTTATACCTATCACTGGATTATTGCAAAGCGAATGCTTCTCCGGCTTTGCTAGATCCTAAGAAGCTCATCACTCCTCTCAACCTTCACATAAAACACAACCAAAATGTGCAGCATTTCACACATAAACATGCACACAATGCCATGCAATGCAGCTAATCATGAATGCATCCTATACAATTTACACCAATTGAATGTTAAAATACTGCCAAAATATCCACTGTCATTTCCCCCACACTTAAATGTGAAGCGTCCTCGCGAACACTGCCTCTTTTCTGCACTCTTCAACAAGCTTCAATCTCCCCCACACTTTGTCTTCATACAGCATCGCCACACTTTAATACCATCCAACCAATCAGCATTGCATCCACTATAAATATCTTCACAGCAACATCTCCATGGTCCTTCCAAAGCACTTGCAGCTACGTCCTCCATGGAGGCACCAACAGGTCCTAAAAACATCCACAAAACTCAACTAGCAGAGTACTTATTCAAAGAAACACAAATTTCACCATGCAATTGAAACATACATAGTTCATTCACACATTATCACCACATAGACATCCAAACCATATAAAACATACCATTAACTCTAACATATAGTATCAAGGGTACCACATCTGTTAATTAAACCCTCATCACCAATCATTAAAAAGAAATAGAAACACATATAACTAGAACAGTAATTCTCAACTTCCCCCCATAATAATACTAAATCGGTTGAAATAAATACACCTTAAAAGATATTCAAATTATGTCAAGCTAACTCCCACAAAAACACATCATCCATAAATATTTTAATACCAATCATAACGGGTGGAAGTCATTGCCTGCCAACAAGTACCCACACATCACATACAAAAAACATCTCCAACTTAGTTAACCATTATCACAAACATTTCCTGAAATTTATGAAATACTGACGCCATACAACTTAGTTAGCCATCTTTCGCACATACAACGAGTGATCTTTTCATCCTTTTAATCACTTAGTTTCATCCTTTTTTTTTTCCTTTTCATTGTCAATCACTTAGTTGTTGTTTTTTTTTTCTTCTTCTTTCTTTCTTCCTTCTTACACCACACATAAGCACTCACCCTGCCTTAAGCATGGCAACGACTTGTGGCTTTGGCACAAGGGCCAAAATGACTCCACTCATCTACCACCCTCAAAGTAGCGGTGACTACTCCATATCAGCCAAGGCATCGGTGTGAGGCTTTGTCACAAGGGACAAAGTGAACCCTCAACACCTACCACAACTAACATGGCAGTAGGCCACATATACACAAGAAAACATCACATAACATATACCCTCCCCAAGCTCATCACCAGAGTAAATAAGTATTAACCTATTTATGAGTTTGTATTTCCACAGGATTTACCTCCCATACTTCGTCATAGTTCAAAAACATATTTAGACCAAACTAGTTAACACTATTATGGAGCAAAGCTAATCCTAATCTCCCCTAGTTATACCCATTCCATTCTTAAATAATAATCAATAACAAGAAGTTTAATAAACCCCAGAGATGGTTGCCCAAGAATACATATTAGCGCTTCATGGAGAATTCTATTGGTTTAGATACACCACATCACACAATCATTCAATTAAGTACATCCATTCATACAACATGAACATGTCAAAGTAATTTGAACATCACCAACAAAAAAGAGTAAATAGCACCTGAATTTAATCACTGGCATCTGCTACTTCAATCTCACTTTCCTACGTACGCGCACTTCATCTCACATCATAGCAATCCTGAAATACAGCAAAACAACCCAAACAACAAAACAAAAACCCAACCACCACATTTACTTACCCTGCTACGACTCCCCAGAAACGTAGCAAGCCTAGTGCTATGTTTTTTTTTTTTTTTTTTTTTTTTAAGTTTTCTATTTTTGTATTTTTTTTCCGTTTATAATAATTTTATACATTTAGGAAATCAAGGAGCTGGTTACGTCCATCCTCAAAAGAAGGTAAACGCAAACATCTACCTATGATCCCTAGGAGACCCAACAACACATCTGACATAAACGCACCCTCTCAAAACATATACTTGAAATTCACCACCCACGTCTCCCAAAAAGATATTTTGTTTGTTTGTTTTATGTTTTTTTTTTTAATGTTTTTAATGTATTTTCCCATTTTTATTTTTCTTATTACTTTACCATCTCAACTTACATGGCTCATGAACACTCATGCATGCTATATTGGCTGACTCCTAGTCAAGGCTTCAGTCTTCTACACATGGACCATGCCCTATAAGGACATCTACATGAGCTACAAAAACCGACCCCAACAAGGAAGCAACAGCTTCGTACATACACTACACTTCTACCTATTTTTTCACACAAACTCAATGCAAAAATAACAAAAATGCTCTTTTTGTTTTTTTTTTCCTACACCAATGTGATCCCCTACAACATTTGGCAAATTAGCATACGCTTGCTCAAGATCTTTACTGAAACCCACCATCCAAAAACTCATTTGTGTGTTGTAACATATTTTTTCCTCTCTTTTTGGTACAAAAAACAAAATCACAATCTCTCTACCGCACTTAATCAATGAGCTCTTGTAAATTGGTATCCACAATACACCTCCACTCAGAAAAAAAAAACTTAATCGGACCCCATCTCTTCACTTCTCACTTACTCAAAACTCCTCAAGAAAAACTCCTCTTATTCTCACTTCTTACAACTGCACTTCACTCTCAATCAAGCTCCCAATTCCCAAAAGCTCACACATTGCATGCAGAATAGAAATCTCAACTCTCTTTTAAATCACCAAAAAATGATTTTACCCTCTCCAAATTTAGCATACATGTCCACCCTCTCTTAACATATTCAACTACGCTCAGCCACCCAAATCAGCACAACAAAGCAGAGAAATAACTTGCTATATCTAGCGCATACTCAGTATATATACTTTGTGTAGATAAAGTATCTATACATGTTACAGACACCTACTCTAAGTAAGAAGCAACAGTGTCCTACACATAGACCATGCCCTATAATAAGCATCTATATGTGATACAGACACCTACTCCAACTATAAAGCTACAGTATCCTGCATGCAGACCATACTCTACCCACTATGCACGTGAACTATCTGCTATTTCATAAAGTTTGATTTTTGTTGTTTCTTTTTTTCACAAGATTTAGCAATGTGGCCTGCTATACCACACAATCTGCACTTAGGTTGACCCTTTATGTTAGAAATCTTCCCTACATTCTCTCTCAATATTTTTTTATCCCCCAAGGGACTTGAAATCTCACCACGTACATTATCAAGCTTCTCATAAGCATTACTGCATGGTATACTACCACAATCACTCTCATCTCTCAACACCCTAATCAGAGTCTTCTTTTGTTTCCTACTACTACTTGTAACTTGGTGTCTTGCTACAAGCTCTTTAACTCTGTCAAGCTCCTGCTTCAAAACTCTAACATAGCTACTCATTATGGCCATCTGGTCCATCTGGAACTTATGTTCTTGCTCAAAAATCTCACACATTTCTCTTACTTCTTTTTTCAATTTAGGCAAATCTTGTAAAAGACAACCATTCATAAATGCGACTAGCTCTCTATAATGCCTAGCTTCTAGAAGGGTTTTTTCCTTCTCAATGCCTAATAAAAATATCCTTTCCAATAAT
The DNA here is from genome assembly GCA_033807815.1 of Rumohra adiantiformis. NCBI lineage: Eukaryota > Viridiplantae > Streptophyta > Polypodiopsida > Polypodiales > Dryopteridaceae > Rumohra > Rumohra adiantiformis. The sequence continues at coordinate 4,968 of JAWWVC010000105.1, read as the reverse complement.
TGCTTCAGTGCTTGACTATGCATATCACTTTCTTGCTCAATTTGTTCTTGCAGAGCACATACTTGGACTTTGAGTGTCTCAATTTCTTTGTGTTCATCTTTTACTCCCTCCCCATTTAGGATATTCAATTTACAATCCCTTGACAAGCGCAAATGGCTCAAAGTGTTATTATCAAAATGGTCTCTCTGAACCTCACACTCTCCTACTTCTGAATCTTCAACAGATTTGACATACTCTCTCATTTTGAGCATGAACTTCTCAAGCTCAAATGTTTTCACGACCACGCTCTTGTCACTTAATCCACCCTTATCCATTATGAGTGGCAAGGTTAATAGCCGTAAGTTCCTCTTTCTTTCCTTGCCTATGCTCCTCTCTCTCTCTATTTCAGTCACTAGGGAAGGTTGATAAGACACTAAGACTTGTGAACCCACAATTTGTGAATCCGTATCTTCCTCCTCCTGGTCAATTGTAATAAGGAATAGTGAACAAATATCTTCCACCACAGAGATATCATCTTGTGACTTTGATAAACCATGGCGTGGGGCACATCTTTCTTTTGAATGAGGAGCACATCGACATAATTTGCAAGGCGGACCCTTCCGTGGAACACTATGTGCTCCATGTTTTGTTAGGTCGTGTGTCCTAGATAAGAAAGCTTTATGTAAGGAGGACTTAGTACAATTATGACGTCGGCGCTCTTCAAAAAGCATTGCTTGCCATTCTTCCCTATCATCGTTGAATTGTTCTCTCTCATAAGCAAGATATTCCTCCATTTGAGTGATCATCCTATCACATTGTGTTAGTTGCATTTTCAATTTTCCAATCTCTATTTGAGTGTAGGAAAGCTTTTCCATAAGTGCATTTAACCACGTATCCATGAAAAATGCATTGGAGTCATCCATATCAAAACTTTCCATAGTTGTGGTGACTGGATAAGAGTCATTGGCTACATTCACATTACCATCATGATGGCCCATGGAGAAGGCCGTAGTCACACCTATTGATTGTGGCACGATCTCAATCTCATCAACCATGGCTCCAATTGTGAAACAATCAAGTGCAACTTGTTGGGATCTAACAGTTCCAATACTACATTTTCTTCTCTTCTGGGCCAATGTACTAACATGATGGCCTTGAGTAGTCATAATTTTAATTTTTAATGGGTGAATTGATATCTTTAGGTTGAATAACCCAACACTCATTCAATTTTTTGTCCAGACCTGAAAGCCGATCTGAGACAACATCATCAGAGTCCTCATTTGAGTAGTACATCACTTCATACTCTCTAATACCTTGTGGAATAGCAGAGTGAGAATGAGGAGCAGTGTCCAACAACAAACCCTCCTCTAAATAAGTAGATAAATACTTTCTATCACAGAGAACCCAAGCATAAGGTCGTTCATTCTCCAAAAAATCCTCTTCACTTAACTGCAAACTTGCTTCATCATTCCCTTCAGTAAGAGAATCTTGATCAAATTCTCTAAGATATTGTTTTGACACCACTCGTAATTGCACTCTATCATTACGCGGACCAATAGTTATGGTGCCCTTATGCCAACTGTGGTCACAACGTGATTGAATTAACCAAGGCCGTCCAAGTAAAATTGGAAACAAAGTAGCGTAGCTAGTGGGTTGTACCACCAGATAACTCACATGAAACTCAAGTCCTGCTATAAGGGTTTTAACATGACTTAATACCCCAAGTGGTTTAACTTTACATTGATCAGCGACTTGCAAGACAATATTTGTTGGCTCTAGCCCTGGCTCTAGCCCTTGAAGGCCTAGATCTTCCATAGTCTGTTCTGTCATAAGGTAAACGGCCGCACCTCCATCAAGCTGTACTCCAAAAATAGAGTGATCTCCTATCTCAACATCAATGACAGGAGCTTTTGGATCCATAAAAAGATCCACCACATGCACGTCTTTGCGTCCCTCATTTGGCCTAACTCCATTCTCATGTCGTCTCAAATTACAAACATGTCTCCTTTGTACAAGCTTTTGATATAGCTATTTTTTACAGATGGGGGATAAAGAAATTAACTCAGCCAAAGTAATTGGAGCTGGGATGTCTTTCAAAGCTTTCCAAAAATTGAATGTCATAGGTAATCGAGAATGCCGACTGACTTTACCGCTATTCTCTTTCAAACGCACAAACCTCTCTGGAAACGGTGCTTCCCCTTGAATCATTGGTTTACTTGGCACAGATATCCCTCTATGCTCTGGATCTGAGGATTGTGGTAAAGAATCAGACTCTGGAAGCTCAATGGCCTCTCCAGCTAATTGTCCACCTTTGTCCAACCGTTTCTTTTTGTAATTTACTCCCAATGGGTCATTAGATAGTTTCTTTGAGCGTGTCACAGCCCCCACCATAGGGTGACGACTAAAAGTAACTTTTTTCAAGTTTTGTTGGTTATGTTGATCCCATTCTCCTCTTGCATCTACCATTTTTGCAACTTTGACTAAATTAGCAAAACTGCTAGGGCTCTCATGAGTAGCTGGTTGCTTCCCTTTATTGTACTCTATAGGTTGGCCCTTTTTGGGACAATCTTGATCAAAGTGACCTTCCCCACTACAAATGCAACGCAGCGGCACATAGTGTTAATGCTTTCTTTCATTAGGGCAAAATCTTGCCACATGACCTTCTTGCTGGCAATTTCAACAAATTATTGGTCCCATAGATTGGGTACGCCATTGCTGGCTAAATGAATTGTCATAAGGATTGCAACAATACCGTGACCTAAAGGAAGGGCTTGATCACCACCTTGGATTAAAACCAATTGAATTTGATGTTCTAGGCAAAAGTGGTCTTGCTTGGGCCGATAGGCCTTGTGTTTGCATAAAGAATGCAGGGTTGCCTCGTTGTAAAAATGGTTGAGGTGGAGGCCCTATCGCTTAAGTCATGTTATTTCTATCCACAAAATTATAGTTAGTTTGCTTGCCATGAGCTTGCCTTTGTTCATGTGCCTTCTTCACAAAACAAAAATGGCTACATCTTTACAAAGTTTGGGCCAAAAGAAATGTGACTCTACATTATGAATGGTTGTGGCGATGCCACGGTGACCTACATATGGGGGTTCATGACATTCTTGCATCACGAGGTCACGGAAGGGTAATGTAACACACAAACGTTTCTCAAAGAAAAGAAAACCATCATGCAATGAATATGAATTATGTACAAAATTGGAATCATTGGAACATTTATTATACATGTCAAAAAAATCATTGTCATCATTGTAAGTATCAATCATTGAAAGAAAAGTGTCAGCAGATATAATAGAGATGTTGTGCACAGAAGGCATCCTACTAAGTGCATCTGCTATCTTGTTCTCGTGGCCCGGTTGATACTGAATGAGAAGGTGGAAACTTTGAATGAAAGAAGCCCATTTAATGTGACGATTCAAAATGAGAGGTTGGCTTAACAAATGTTTCATGCTTTGTTGATTAGTTTTAGTTTAAAATTCAAAACCCATCAAATAATGCTTCCAAATTTTTAAACCATATACAATTGCGGTGAGTTCTTTCTTGTATGTGCTGAATTAAGTTTAAAGGTCTAAACTTTCTACTCTCATAGGCTATAGTGTGGCCATCTACATTTAGACAACACCACAACCTAGCCCACTAGCATTAATGACTACAACAAAGAATGGTCTTGTGAAATCATACAATGTGAGAATTGGTGTGAGTGCATCTTTCAAAGCATTAAAATCAATTTCTTTCTCTAGACCTCAATGAAATACCTTCCCTTTCTTCAACAAACCAATTAATGGGTGTGTAGTGTATGTAAATTTTTTGACAAATTTTCTATAAAACCTACACAAGCCAAGAAATGATCTTAACTCATGTACATCCTTAGGCAATGGCCATGTTACCATGCATTCAATTTTCTTTGCACTGACCCTTATGCCCTATGCGGAAACAATATGAACCTAGTATCTAATTTGTGTTTGAAAGAAAGAACTCTTTTCAAGATTGACATAAATTTCTTTAAGCAAATCAAATACTTGTTCAAGACATGTTTCATGTTCTTTTCTATCTTTACTGAAGACAAGAATATCATCAAAGAAGACCACAACAAAAGCTTGATATTTTTAGAAAAATTGATTCATCGTCCTACTAGAGGTTAAGATTGTTGGTGGATTTGTGAAACCAAATGGCATAACCAATCTTAAAAACATATTCTTCATGCATTCTTACTTGATGATAACCTAACTTTAGATTAATTTTGCATAAAATGTTTGCACCCTTAAGTTTGTCTAGAAATCCATCTACTTGTGGAATAGGGTATCAATTCTTGATAGTGATCTTATTCAATACCCTATAGTCAATGCACATTCTATATGTTCCATTCTTATTTTCAACAAGCAACACATGAGCAACAAATGGAGAACTTCTTGGCTTTACTAAACCTCATTAACTTAGTTCCTTAATTTGTCTTTTTCACTCATGTATTTTAATTTGAGGTACCCTATAAGGAGCTATTCCAAGCAACAAATAAGTTTTGTGATGTTTGAGTCTACTTTAAGGCAAGATAGGTGATAGTTCTTCCATAAAGCAATCATGAAATTTCAAGATGAATGGATCATGCATAGGAATTGAATGAGATTCTTTTTCATGTGAATTAGATTCTTGTAGACTTTCCACTTGATTTAAAAATACCATAAAAGTATTACAACCTTTTTGAAATGTAAGTTTTGCTTGAGTGTGACTTAAAAGTGGTGGACATTCATGTTTCAAAACGCCTTAAAGAGTGTAAGAGGTTCCCTTTTGATTAAAAGTCATTTTATGAGTGAATTAATGAATGACAAGATTTTATTGGTGTTGCCATGGCATGCCTAAAATGATGTCAGCAAAGTGTATTGGTGCCACAAGCAACTCTCTACTTTCTTTGAAATTATGAATTTCAAATGCCAAAATTTTAACTTCCTTAGAACAATTATATTTTGTGTGTGTAAAAGCAATTTTGAATTT
>JAWWVC010000104.1:0-12210 GCA_033807815.1 Rumohra adiantiformis | reverse complement strand
AAAGCAGAGAGAGAGAGAGAGAGAGAGAGAGAGAGAGAGAGATTTTTTGTGCACATGTGCATGCATGAGTAAGCAAGTGTAGCATTGTATATGTGTGCAAAATGCACATTAGGGATGTATAGGAGGTGGGGTGGGGGAGTGGATGTGTGTGTGGAAGCAATGCAACTCTAATAGACAAGGAACCAAACAAATGGTATGAAATCAAGAGGAAATAATGGAGTCATAATAATAGATCATCAATAACCACACCAAAAATTAAAAACAATAAACATCATCTAGAAGTGGAAAATCTATTACATGCCACCACCACGATGTCAAATAGTTTGACCATGTTTAATATAAGCCAGAAGAACGTGCCTTCCCATACTTTTTATCAATGTCATTAGATGATGAGACACATAACTAGAGTGCCTATGGTGAAAAGGATAAAAGTTTAGCCAAGTATAAATAGCTATTATTGGGAAAGTCTATGTAATTATCTATAAACAATAACCATTCTTAATAGTAAATGAGAGTACAACTACTAATAACAAAACCTCGGTCAATTGCAAATGTGATCCCATTTCTTTGGTTAAAATTCATGCTACATTAAAGTTTTTATTTTGGAAAAATCAAGGGAGGTCATTATTTTCACCCATACAAATTATGTCATGCGAAGTTGAAAGTTTTCCACCAAGATTCATAATTCTCTGTAAAATCAGAGGTTGAATGAGTGAGCAATCAAACCAAACATGATTTAACACAACCATGATGAAACTTAACAAGTACAAATGTTGTTAAAAGTAGCAACCCACAACTATGTGTAGGCAAGCAAGATAACTTAGGTATCGTCTAAACCTAGTGCCAAGTCAACAATAAAGAACTATAAATTATCAATGTGAAATGCTATCAAAACTAAGAAAAAATAATTCTAAATATCCAAAATATTTATGCCAAAATTGTCAGAAATGAATTTAATCCCTATCACACAGCCATGTGTGGACTATTTAAAATAGTGTTAGCCATACGCATATAGTGCTAGTCATGCAAAATGGTTTGAAAACCCATGAATCATCCATTAGAGTCTCAAAAAGATCAAGTGGATGTAGGCCAAGCCATCAATAATCAATACATGCCCATTTATATGCAAATACTCCTATCACAAGCTACATTAAGCATCACATTTCAAATTTGGCTACCACAACGTATGTCATGCATAGCCAAGTAGGAGCATCATTACATGCCATACTAGTACACAAATCACAAGTGAAAGTATCATATCATTCAAGACTTGGACCAATGACTATGCACGTTTGGATAAGATAGAAAGTAAGAACAAGGCTAGAACCATACATGCCAACTACTCCTATCACAAGATACATTAAGCATCACATTTCAAATTTGGATACCACAATATATGCCATGCATAGCCAAGTAGGAGCACCATTACATGTCATACTAGTACACAAAATACAAGTGAAAGTGTCATATCATTGAAGACTTGGACCAATGATTATGCATGTTTGGATAAGATAGAAAGTAAGACAAAGGCTAGAACCATATTTATAAGACTAGATAAGATACTATTGTTAGTTATACTCCAAGAAGTAGCCTAAAACATTGTATGAATTATGACACAAGTCCAAAAGTCACCAATCTTATGATGAATAGCGATAAACTCTAACCCAAAAGAAAAGTTATAGTCTACGCGCATGAAAACTTAGAGAAACCAAAAAAATACCTCAAAACCATGCTTCTAGTCTCCATAAGCTAGTGTAATATTAAAACTCCACACAAGCATGGCAATAGAGCGTGATATCTCATGCAATCCCCATTAATACATACTAATCAACTAAAGCACCCATGCATCAACTAGAGGTATCTAAAATAGCTAAAAGGACCATAACACCATGCAAAGCCTACAATAGGCCTAAAACATAGCAAGGATAAAGTCCAAAGCTCAACTATCTACCCTTAATATTCCATAGTTATGTGTGTTAGCAAGAGAAGGAAATGGTGCAGCTCCTATGTATGAAAAATAAAGAGAAGTATTCCTTCTTGCAAGGCAATAAGACAACCAAGAAAATGTAATATGCACAATAAGACCTAAACAAAACATAGGTTAAGCATAAGCCTATTAGACGGCCTATAAGTAAATGAAAAAATAAGTAAACCATGTAATCATAGGGTTAACCTTAGGCAATCATACCAAACATTTAGGACAAAATCCTATAAATATTGGTAACTTATAAGTAAAGAAATTATAAGTAAACCATGTTATCATAAGGGTTACCTTAGGCAATCATACCAAACATTTATGACAAAATCCTATAAATACTAGCAAGAATAAATTTGGTATTATCAGTGGGGATACATTACTAGTAACAAAATCATGGTTTTCAAACTAGGGGTAAGATTCAATCACCAAAGCAAGAAAATAACAGCACAAAGTTATATTAGAAAAGTTCTGAGTAAGCAAAGCCTATCTAAGAAGACATCTCAAAGGAGATATGGTCATACTTGCAAAAGCAAGGAAAAGGGTCTCATACAAGCAAAGGAATACCAAACAATAGTAGCTTTAAGTAGAAGACAACCCATTGCAAAGCCATAAATAGGGAAGAAGCAAAAAGCTGAATTGAGAGGGATAAAGATGGTGGTAGGAAATGAGTTAATGTGAAATTCTTTAAAAAAACAATAGATTAAATAAGTGGGAACTTCTAATTAGTATCCACCTAAGTAGGGGTGTGTATGGGGGGTGTGGTTGTGGGTTTATGTCCACTTTCCACAAAGAGTGTTTATCCATGCGAGTAGTCTAAAAGAAAAAACCTTAATTTTTAGCACAAAGATTAATCTAAATAGCCTTCTTTGCATTTATTGAAACCCTAATATGTAGTAAATTCTTTATTTCTAGCCAAACTTAGATTTTGTAATAGAAAGCTTGATATTGAAATCCTAATTTTTTGCATAAACACTTGCTGCAATGGTTTCTGCCAATCAAGTTTATTGAAAAAGGGAAACATAATTTAAGAATCTAATGAGGCTAAAATAACCAAGCTTCTTGTAGATCCAAATGCCATTTTTTGTGCAATGTGTTGTAAAAGGATTGAGGTTACAAGGAAGAAATGGAATGCTCCCAAGCCTACCACCCATCAAAGTGGTTATTGAGAAAGAGGAGTTTTTGCTTGAGGTTAAGAATCTTTTGTAGCAAGTAGCTTTTTCATCCTTCTTGATACACATGCCATGAACTTAACATAGCTCAATGGGTGAAGTAGTGCAAACCAAACATTTTTTTTTTGAGATGGTTCCATTTTTAGTGCAAGGAAAATGATGAAGGTATTACCATGGTTCGTTAAACCAAACTACCAAAAAGGATTATTGAAGCATCAATGTTCAATTCAAGAGGAAGGAGTGGATTTTTCTCCTAGCTTTGTGGTTGTGCTACCTTTCTTGGTTCAATAGCTTTGAAAGGTGGAGTGTGAAACAAGGAATATGGAAACTAGGAACAAGATTTGTGTACTAATAGATATGAAAGTAGTGTTTCCAAATAGCATTTATTTTAAGATTAAGGCCCAATGCGCTCATTAGTGATAAATTGTTTGCGCTTAAATGGGAAGCGTTTGTTGGTTCATGCTTGGATATCAAAAGTTTAGGAAATTTGTGTCAAAATGATCGACGACTAAGATCCAACTCCTTGAGGATTCCAACTCTCTTCTAGTGATGCAAAAAACAATGAGGACACTTGAGATAAGTGTTGTTACTATTTGTACACACATTTAATGTTAAGAAAATGGAGGACACTCTATTTTTAAGCCCAAGTCATCACATTTAGGGGTCCAAAAGCAAAGCAATAAAGAAAAAGTGGTAGTGAATGAAGGGGATTATGTCACTTTTAGTGATAGAAGGTGATTCATTTTGAATATAAACCCTTAATACTACTTTGACTTTTGGAAACCTCATACATCAAATACATAGTTGATGATGTCAAAGGAGGTATGCAATATTTTAAGAGTTTGTACGGAGATGTGAATAGGTTGAATAGTCACAATGTGCAAGGAGATTTCTTGCCTAAATAAATGGAAATTTTATGGGATTATGTTACCTCAAGGAATACACGTGTGGTTTGCTTACAAGAACAAAATAATCAACATCTTGTAGGTTTTTTTAAGGTTATTGTTTATACTAGCTATTTTTGTAAGGCTACTCTAGACTATGCATGATGGTTAATAAAAAGTTAGAACCTATGTTTACGTTAAATGATGATGATGAAGGATACACGATCATATAGTATCTGTTCATCAATGCGCAAGTTTATGAGATGGAAATTATATACACGCCTCAATGGTTTCTTTTTGAAGCCCTTATTTGTGAAGATAACTGACAATGTATCTCTCATTACAAGAGCTTTCATATGTGGAGATTTTAATAGTTTACTTGATCAAGAAGATAACAATTTTGGTACCTCCCATAACAAAAGGTGGTTTGGAGAAATTTGTAAGAAGCACAAGAGCATTGGATTTGTAGAAAGTCAATTATCTAGAAAAAAAAAAGTTAAACTTTTCAACATTAGTTCCACTTATTAGAAAATAACACTTGATTCCAAATTTTCCTCCAACATATCTAGGCATAACATTAGAGGCCTATAACATTGATTCCAATAGTCTACAACCTTCTTACTACTAAGATAATAAACAAAACTACTATATAGAGAAGTGCATCCTTTATAACATGAATGAATCACATTCAAATTATGAATAGAATCTACAATGCTTATGAAGGTATGGAGTATGTCGAATATATTATCAAGATGTACTTCTTTTTCAAATAAAAATAGCTAAAGCATTAGACTTAACTTTGGGTACAATGGCATGTCTAGGTTTAAATTCACGTATGGTAGTGGTTGTATGCTAGTAATACAAAATAGCAATAGAATTCTAGCACTAGTAAAGACGAGGATAATTACTCTTATGAGAAAGTATATCCTACTTTATTAGAGTTTGTATTGCGCATCCTACTAAGGAACTTAGGAGATCTGCTAGAAATGAAATTGAAACTTAGCCTTGTATTAAGGCAATCCTTAAGAGCTTTGAGCCCAAGATTACCTTTTTCTTGTCTTTTGGTGATGTCTTTGATTACATTCCTTTATTGTAATCCTCTTATTCTCTGTAACTTGCCCTTGGGTTTTGTTTATTATTTCCTTTGGACAAAAAAAGCAATACCACTAATGATACAATTCGTAAATTTGCCTTGAATGTTAGGAAGATTTAGGAGATGAGGATGTCCACATAGGACCTTGTTCAATGCCATTGCAGCTCATCCTTTGCTATTGCATATGGGTACTCTTACTCAAAGTGGAAATATTATGGATTGACTTTACCCACAATCAAAGCAATCTAGGAGCTTTGATGAATGCTCTCTTACTATATGATTTGACAACTAGATTGATGATCAAGCTTTCAAAGTCTAACTAATTTTCTTTGAATTTTGGATAAGCTTGGGATGATGCTATAGCCAAGAGGGATTTTTTTTGGCATGACAACTTGTCCAACATTTAGATTATCCATTGGGATGGAATTCATTTAAAGGTGCAACGGATCAAATAATGGTGAAAAGGCAAAATGTAGACTATTAGCATTTATCTACATTGCCTTAACATGTAAGGTTACTAATATGGGACAAGAAGATGATCTCCAACTTCTATCAAGATAAGGTTGTAGGTTTTTAGATTGCTCGCATGTGAATATGTAAAGGGCATGACAAGCTCAATATTTTGGATACACATGACCATGAACTTGCCTGGAAAAGTATTGTGCTACCTCCTTGAGGAGCGACTGTAAGTAGCCATGACAACTGCTAATGTTATGTGGTTGCATTCAACAAATGGCAATTCAATCACACTACTATTGTGTAAATTCATTTGACAAATAGCAATTTGAACACCACATAATTGTGCTAGGACATACAGAAGATTGTCATCCATACTCTTCTTGATTGATTCAAAATATGACAAATCCATAAAGCTAGTTGAAATTATCCTCACCAACAAGAACTACTTTTGCAGACAAGAATGTTCATTAGAGTAGAGCCTTTCTAGTGCCTTCAACATTGAAAGAACCATGGAAAGTATACTCTACATCCCGAAGAAGAGTTTATAGAGTGGGCCATGTTTGGCAAGATAATTGGCATAGACTTTCCTTCACACAATGGAATTGGATATGGTGCATTATTGACCTCTTTGGAGAATGCTTATGGTTGCGATGGCTTGATGTCTTAAAACATAGGGAAGATGACATGCTACCACGTAAAAGCATACCTAGTCATATTATTTTATTTCTACTGTCTCACATGACAATACCAAGTGTAAAGATTGATGCTGCCATCAATGATCATGCAAATAGAGTGTGTAATATGAGTGATAGTGAATTGGTGGATAGGTAAATCTTAAAATTGGATATTTATTCTTTCGTCGAAATAGCATCTTTTGTGGAGAGCTTAAGGATGGACCTTTGGGGAGATGTTGGCAAAAACAAAGATTGCCCATGCTAAATGTATGGCATCAACTCAAATGGAGAGACTCTTGCTCATTTTGTTGTGTTCTTGTATGCAACTCAAGTGGAGAGACTCTTGTTCATTTTGTTGTGATCTTGTACATCTACTAGATAATTCTTGCAACCATTGTCAGAGAATTTGAGATAAGATTCCCTATGGCATGATTATCCAAAACCCTATCGGATATTTGGACACGGTATGATAGAGGCTCAAATTTTTTTAAAACATTTCTTGCATGAGTATGTTTACTTTCATCTATCTTTACACCAACCCTTGCATGATAGTTGGGAGTTTTCATTCACCAGATTGACAGGAAACAATCTCGGGTGTTGAACCATTGCTTGTAGAAGTTCATTCTTGAAAGAAGCCTTTTTTTGGGGGGCTTTTACTATTATGTAGATATGTGCCTGATGATTGCACAAAACAAAAAATGTGTAGGATTGTGAGTATAAGAGAGAAAGTGAGTGTGAGGGAGTGAAGTGAGTGTAAGTGTTCATGTGCATGAATGCATGTGTGTGTGCGCGTGCGCACATGCACACCATAGGAAGCTTGGGGCAAAGTAAGAGAGCACACAGCATTATTTTTCTTTGATCCCAATCAAATTAACTGTTTTTTGGAGCAGTGGTGCAAATCGCTTATAAAAAAGCGCGCTGGAACAAAAATGTGTAGGATTGTGAGTATAAGAGTGAAAGTGAGTGTGGGGGAGTGAAGTGAGAGTGTGTGTTCATGTGCATGCATGTGTGTGTGTGTGTGTGCGCGCGCATGCGCATGCACACCATAGGCAGCTTGGGGCAACGTAAGAGAGCACACGGCATTATTTTTCTTTGATCCCAATCAAATTAATTGTTTTTTTGCAGCAATTGAGCAGTGATGCAAATCACTTATGAAAAAGCGTGCTGAACACAATGTTAGCGTAAACATGTAGAAGAGACCATTAAAAGCTGCTATCTTGAGTGGTACATGTAATCTACCTTTCACTTGTTTTCTATTATTCTTACCATGGACTGAATAAAGACAAATAATGTGTTCCCATTCCATGAAGAAGATGTGAACTGCATCTTCTCCACATCAAAGAGAAACTGATATGCATGGATATGGAAGCTCACAAATGACACAGGATGAATATTTACATGAACTCGACCCTCTCGTGCTCTTCGTCCATTCCAAGTTCTAATCTGCATGGCTCTTGCACACACACACACACTGCGCTCTCGAAGTGTAACTTGTGCAGACAAAGAGAATGTCACGTCCTCTTAAAATGGTACATAGCGGTTCGAAGTTTACCAACCTCGCTCTCCGTCTCCACCAAAAGGTGGTCCACATACAAACAGAGAGCTGCACAACTGGAAAATGCGTTTTGTCAGTTAGTTCTAAGATATCCGAATTTTCGAACATACATTTCAAAAAGTTTACGAGATGGACAAGTTGATACGCATGTGTACTGACATCCTTTTGCAAGTTATTGCCTCGGTTAAAAGCACAGATACATACACACACAAACTAAGAATATGTATAAACATAGACCAAAGGGAAATGATCCTCCTATGCATACGGTATCGTTGTATATACCCTCCCCGTCTGGGCCACCGAGTGCCAGATAGCATCGAGGTCAATTGTCGGGGTGATAACGCCGAAATAATCTGCGACCTGTCTCTGTACAGATGCTCTATGGGTTGTCTCCATTCCTCGTACAAGTCTCTCTATGTCTACGAATCTCCAGTAAAAATAGCACAAGACACCTCTGATCAGTATAATCCCTCCAAATGACAGACATAACAAATGCACTGCTCTCGGGACACTGATCCGTATCCCCGCCTGTCTCGATTTGCAACAGGTGGGGCAATGTGCGTACCTGACCAATAGCGTATCTCAGCCCATGTGAGAAATGGGTATCCATGTAACTAGGGAGAACGATAAATCCATCCTCTGTGGTGTGAAGAAAACGGTCTTTATAAAAGGCCATCTTCGTCCCCAACTCCGGTACAGAGGTCGACCAAGTCGTCCTACTATCTAGCTGGATGAGGTGGTGCCTGAAGATCCTTAGTGTACGTGATGGGGCATCTAGCGAATACTGAGATGGTGGTAACCTGTCCATCTGAAACCCATGTAGCTCAAACCAACCAGCCATCTGGGCGTACCAATACGATGTGTCTCCCCCACTAGCTAACTGTCTGGAAGACTCTAGTACTAGATTCTGGCGTGGCAACTCCCATAATAGACTCTGAATATAAGAGACTGCCCTGGTAAGTGCCTCAACTACTAGGGGTGTAGCTCCCAACTTTGCACAAACAATCTCATGCGGTACCGATGATTTGCTGCGAATCATCCTGAATACCGAAGTCACTAGGGGTCTGTCCATAGAGCACCATCATCCATCATAAACTTGGCCAGTATGACTGCTGTGATCCATACTAGGTCCCCATCACGTTTTCATCTGAGTTGCGGCCAGTTGATATTGTGTTAATTTTTTCAATCTTCAGTGGTGCGTATGCCCTATCGACTACCTTTTTGTTGTATTAATTCTATCTATTATGACCCCCATGTACTAGGCTTCATTATGGCCGAGTCTGTCCAGCATCTCCGGGGATTTGATAGAAAATAAGAACACAGACTTTGTATGAATGTATGCTCTTGTGCGTGCGTGTGTGTGTGTGCGTGTGTGTGACCCACTGTGTAATAGTGTTAAACATCTTGACCTTGGTTTTCACGTTGAGATCTCTGTCTCTGTAATCCCTCTGCAATAAGCACAATATCATCAACGTACAATAAGAGGGGAATCCAAGTACCTGCCATCTGGGCTCCTCAATCTCCTCTATTAGCAATATATCTCATCAATGTATAACCCAAAGAGTGTATGTAATAGTGGACATCCCTATTTCTCTCTGATGGTAGAGTGAACTAGTGCCGACTCACCCTCTAGTGTGTGTACCCGTCCAATCACCGTCTCATATAAAGCTAGAATCCCCCACATAAGCTCAGTAGCGCACCCCTGTCATATAACCTCCGCATCAGTCTAGCCCTCATCACTGTGTCAAAAGTTTTGCATAAATCCACAAAGCAGCAATAAATCCTCCACCCCATAAGCTCTACCCTCCTCAATAATAACCCAAAGAGTAGGAATATGGTCTAATCTCGAAAATCCTCTCCTGAATCCTACTTGTCCTTGTGCTCTGAGGCCCCGTCTCTCAACCCAATGGCTAAGTTTCTGCTCAAGAATGGAGGCATATAGTTCGGCTAGAATATACATTATTTGTTTGGGGTCACAGGGTCTCCTGATTTCAATACGGGCACAATGGTATTAGAACTCTGGAAGTCCTCACACATTGCCCTATTGAACATATGGGCCAATAAAGGTGCCAACATGTCTCTAGCGTACGAAAGGTGCTCAGATGTGAGGCCATCATGATCCTGAGCTCTGCCAGTGCATAATCTGTCTATGGCTGTACATACCATATCCTTCATATAGAAAGTGGAGCTATGTGAAAGAGGTTCAGGTGGGTTAGGAATGGGAGCCTATCCTCGTACTGTGTTTAGACTAGATGCATATTGTCCCCATGTGCCCGGAGAAGTGTTGGGTGTAGGTGGACGATGCTCTTGAAATAGTCTCCACGGTCAAAAGTCTTGTCCTAAAAATAGCTAATATAAATCTCAGTCAAGCCGAGCTAAGAAAGCTCTCTTCTTATGCCTTACTAGGCATTCGAAGAGGATTTGTGCCTGCTTGTGTGTAGTAACTCCAAGAGCCATGTCCCTCTGCAATCGGGCTCTTGCCTCTCTGCACTCATCATCATACCAGCTGCTCTAAGGCATAGTACCCACATGTGATCCACATAGAGCATAGACAGGGGAAGGCTACTGATTTAGAGGTATGTAAAGCATCACGAAGCTGCTGAGTGGGCTCTGTCATGGGTAAATAAGGGTTGGCATCAGCCAGAGCTTTGAAGATCTCAGCCGTGTAAACTCCATTTGTTTCTCTAGAGAAATGGTATCTGGGGTATCTGGGGCACTGAAGTGGTGTAGGCTTGGCATTGTATTGGAAATCAATGGTGAATGATAAATAAGCATGATCAACAACAACCCCAATGGTCCTGGGTGGTATCCTTAGATCTCGTATCAGGGGGACGAGCGCTAGAGGGGCCAATACATAATCCCCCGTACTCGATGAGTACACGTCTGTGCAAGAAGAGAGAGAGAGAGAGAGAGAGAGAGAGAGAGAGTAGATGAGGGAAACATTGCTTTGTTGACCCTCAAGTGGCAAAGTCATAGATATCTCAGTGGAAATTATGGATATGGTAGGGTAGACTGCTCTACCAGCTTTCTTGGGATCATGAGAGTGGTTCTGGCCAGCGCGGGATGTTCCTGATTCCAAGGTCTCATTCTTTGAATATTCTGCTCAAATTGGACTACATATACTCAGCAGCCATCTATTTAGCCCATGCTGGTTTGTCCAATGCATTTCTTTCTAGGTACTGGACATATATTTGGGACGCACAGGTATCACGCCGTATCATGTATTTCATGTGGATGGTTGTACATGCTGGACTACCAGTGGGTACTTGAGCGATGCCTACAAGGCATGATCCCACTTGTCTGAGATGCACTCTTCATGCTTTGGAGTCGTCGAAGCATTGTTTAAACTTTATGGTCATGTCCTCAGGCCTCTATGGTTTGGAATGCAGTTTTTCTTTTGCTTGCTAGGATAGGTATACACTCAGGTTTTGTCACTTTGGGGGGCAGTGACATGGCTTTCACAGTTCCTGAGACAGCACCTCTCTTTTGAGGGCAAGGAAACGGATCCGGTTTTCATGCTGACACCTACAGGTAATGCACCGGGTACTCTGGATATGCTTCCCGCCTCTGCTCAGCATTGCGGAGACCACTCCAGGGATACTATGTTTTCCACCATTGTATCTCTGCCTGGAATATTTGGAAGGACTGCTGCACTCATGTTTTTGGTGCTGAGCCTTCATCCACGAGCCTGCATCCACTACAGACACCTTAGTGGTGATTTGGTCAGATATTGTTCACTCTCTTCACAGATTTGGGAAGTCGTCCCTTGGTTCTTCCACAGCAGCAGAGCAGCGCCGATATCAGTTTCTCATATTGTGGGGACAGACTCCTTTGTTTTTCTCCACTAATATAGGGAGGTAATTGTGGCATTATTCACTGCCGCATTATTCACCGCCGCAGTGGTTCATTACTCATGCTTCATACCATCCTCCTTAGTTTCTAGTTTATTACCTCTTGTATATTGTGAGTTTTAGTGCCTCCCATAGTGTCCAGCTGCTTCAGCAACCTATGTGATTTAGGGCACACAATAATACAGACCCATTAAAAGAGAGAGAGAGAGAGAGAGAGAGAAGCAACGGGACGGGTCACGCTGCGTCCCTGTGCCACGGGTATCCCTTGCCTCTCCCCGCCCTTCTTCTGCTGGCCGCCTCGCGTGCTGGTGCCCTTGGTGCTGGCACGCCCCCACCGCCAGGGTTGGTCATAGCAGCGCTGCTGCCCAGCTGCTCCTTGGGGTCGCCTGCGGGCTGTCCCATGGGCCAGCCCTCCGGCCTTTTGACTGTGGGGTGTAGTTGCTCAAGGCCTTGGGGCCTTTAGCCCCTTAGCCAGGGCCTTGGGGTATGGCCCTTGGGCTGTACCGCGCTAGCATAGCAGTAGATCAAACCTTAGTTTATTGAAGGG
>JAWWVC010000103.1:0-12243 GCA_033807815.1 Rumohra adiantiformis | reverse complement strand
GACTGATCACTAGCACTCCCGTGGGTGCATACAGACGTGTAAAACCCAACAAACCCCCCTGGAGTGATATGTGATCACTGTACAAATAAGTATCAATCACCAATGGGCTGCAAGTGCAAAGCAGTGCGAAATGCTTCGAACTTTTCTCTAGAAAGTGCCTTGGTGAAGATATCTGCCACATTCTGATCTGTGGGGCAGTAGATCAAACTGATATCACCTGCATGGAGTCTCTCCCGAACAAAGTGATAGTGGATCTCTATGTGTTTCGTGCGAGCATGAAACACAGGGTTCCGGGCCACCGCAATGGCACTCTGACTGTCACTGTAAATGGTAGTAGGCTCCTCCACTAATATATCCATATCAGCCAATAACCTACGTAGCCAAATGCACTCCACAACGGTAGTATAAGCGGCTCTGTACTCTGCCTCACATGAAGAGGTGGCAACAGTGGTCTGTTTCTTGCTTAGCCAGGAGACACATGAAGAGCCAAGAAAGAAACAATTCCCACTTGTGGATCTGCGAGAATCATAGTCACCTGCCCAATCTGAATCACTGTAAGCATGTAATGGCATAGTCCCCCCTTTGGCATACCATAGGCCAAGTGTCCGGGTGCCCTGTAAGTAACGGAATACACGCTTGACAGCCTGCCAATGCGACATATGTGGGCAGTGCATGAATCTGCTGAGCTGAGATACTGCAAATTGAATGTCCGGCCTTGTATTGCACAAGTAGATAAGGCAACCCATAGCCTGTGCATAGGTGGTAGCATCAAATGGTTCACTGTCATCAACGAGAGACAGCTTCAGCCCGGTCTCCATAGGAGTGGTCATGGGCTTGCAATCCTCAAATTTAAACTTCCTCAGAAGTTTATCAACATATTGTGATTGCGACAATCCAATACCTCTATCATCTTGCACAAACTGAATGCCCAAATAGTAATGCAAAGGCCCCAAGTCAGACATATCAAATGTCTGCTGCAATATCTTCTTAAATGCTGCAATTTCATCATCCTCTGATCCCGTAAGCGAGAGATCATCCACGTAAAGACTGATGATCAGCAGATATGTCAATGTTTTCTTCACATATAAAGTGGCATCGGAGGGGCTGTTCACAAAGCCTTGATCAAGCAGGAAGGCATCTATCTTTGCATACCAAGCTCGAGGAGCTTGTTTCAAGCCATACAAGGCCTTTTTCAGCCTGCATACTTTGCCTTCATGACCATGTACTGCAAAACCATGGGGTTGCTGAATGTATACTTCCTCCTCGAGATCCCCATTCAAAAATGCAGTCTTGATATCCAGTTGGTGAACAACCCAACCATGATGTGCAGCTAATGCAGTTACACATCTAAGTGTTGTCATGCGGGATGTAGGAGCAAAGGTCTCCTCATAGTCGATGCCCTTCTTCTGTGCATAGCCCTTAGCCACTAGACGGGCTTTGTACCTGTCAATTGATCCATCTGCATGCCTCTTGATTTTGAAGACCCACTTGGTACCAATTGCTCTTTTGCCTTTGGGCAAATCAACTAAGTCCCACGTTTGATTCTTTTTAATAGAATCATATTCAGCCTGCATGGCTGCTTTCCAATGCACATTGTCACATGCATCCTCATAGCAATCAGGTTCATCATCATCCTGTAAGCTGGCTGCCATAACCATGTCAATATCAATGACATCTGCATGCTCATATAGCCGTGCCTCTCTACGAGTGCGACCAGCAAGAGGTGCCTCAAGATGGCTATCCTGCAAGGTACGAAGATACCATCTCGGTATTGGTCTTGCTCCCTGAGTAGTAATGGGTTCTTGAGGTACATCATGCTCATCCTCTTGCTGAATATTCGGTTCAGCAAGTTGCTGATTTTCAGCATGCATAGGTGGACCAACTGGCTGAATTTCAGCATCACGCACATGTGGCCCACCTGTGGAATAGAAGTCCATAGGTAGAAGCTCTTCAAAGACGTCTTTTGCAGCCTGAAATGCATCAAAACCAGCAAGGGATAACTCTGACTTTTCATCAAATATAACATCCTTGTTGACAAAAATCTTCTTGGAGGAGGGATCGTACAACCGGTAACCTTTGCTTTCACGGCTGTAACCCACAAATAAGCATTTTGTGGCCTTGTCATCAAGTTTTCTACGCAACTCTTGCGGTATGTGGGCATATGCAACACACCCAAAAGTACGAAAGTGCGACACTGTAGGCTTGCGACCATACCAAGCCTCAAATGGTGTCAAAGTTTTCAGTGCCTTTGTAGGGCATCTGTTCAATACATGACAAGCACACATGATGGCCTCCATCCAAAACATGTGTGGTAGCTTCTTGCCCTTAAGCATGCAACGGGCCATCTCCATGAGTGACCTGTTCTTTCTCTCAGCTACCCCATTCTGCTGAGGGGTGTACCTGGTAGTGTACTGATGCTGAATACCTTTCCCAACAAGGTAAGAATTCAGCCTGGAAGACATATACTCCCCCCCTCTGTCTGACCGTAGGGTCTTGACTCTACAACTAGAGTCAGTCTCTGTGAGTGCAACAAAAGCCAGAAAAGCATCATAGACCTCTGACTTTCTAGTCAATGGGTACACCCAACACATCCGAGTGTAATCATCAATGAATGTTGCAAAGTAGAAGTAACCACCCAAAGACTTGGTCTGCATCGGACCACACAAGTCACTGTGTATGAGCTGCAATTTTTCTGTTGCCCTCAAGGCTTGATCACGCGGAAAGGAGAAGCGATGCATCTTACCCAAAATGCATCCCTCACAAATGTGATCCAATGGCCTCTCCAAAAGAGGTAAATCCCTCAGCATGTCATGTCTCTGCAATAACATCAAGCTGCCATAGTTGACATGTCCCATGCGTGCATGCCACAACTCCGCATCTACCATGGATGGAGTACGATCAGTCGCCAAGTATACAGACTGATCTATCGGCTGAAATGTATCAAGATGATACAACCCTTTGCTCAACGTGCCAGTGAGCATCAAGCCTTGTGCATCCTTGCTTCTAACCATACATCGGTCATCATCAAAGCTGACATGCAAACCACATTGTGTTAAAGAAGAAATAGAGAGCAAATTCTTCTTTATGCCTGGCACAAACAAAGCATTCTGGAGGCGGAGAATGGAGCCATCAATGGCTGTCAACTGGATCTCCCCTATTCCCCGAACTGGGTATGATGCATTGTTAGCACACTGTACGGAAGTGCTAACCTGTGTAGAGCTCATTCTGCTGAATAAGTCTCTCTGGGAGGTAATATGCTTGGAAGCCCCACTGTCAAAGTACCATGTACATGCATGATCCTTCACACTGAGTGCATGTGAAGGTGAAGAGTGAACATAACTGCATGTGAAGAAGCAATAATCCCGGTCTGCTGCATAAGAGGCAGACTCTGTAGGTGCTAAAGAATCAGAGGCATCTGTAGCAGACATCCCGGACTCCTTGTCCTTCTTCTCCTTTTCCTTGGCAATCCTCTTCCTGCATTCCGTGATGTAATGGCCTGGCTTCTTGCAATAATGGCATTTGCCCTTCTTCTTGGGCTGCCCATCTGAGTTCTTGGTGTCCTGAGAAGAACCACCACCACTTGAACTTTGTGACTTGGGCTGAAACTTGCCCTTTCCTCTATGACCTGTAGCATAAGCTTTGTCTACACCTATCATGTCCACCCCCAAGTTCTTTCTCGTCTGCTCTTCCTGCAATAACAACCCGACCAAGTCTTGGAACTTCAACGGTTCCGTGGCATATCGCATGGAAAGGGAGAGAGAAGTATGAAAGGAGAGATAGGAAGGTGGCAAGGAGTCCATAGTCTTGGAGACTATTTGAGCATCTGTCATGATCTCATCCACATTGATGAGCTGCTCCCGTAAGTCCTGTATCTTGTTCAAGTGAGAACTCATCTCTTCTCCCTCGTGCATCTTTACATTTTCCAATTCCTTCTTCAAGAAGGACACGCGAGCCTCATTCCTGGCTGCATACATATGTTCTAATGTCGTCCACGCTATCCTCGACGTACCCGCTGATCGGATATGAGGAATAATGGAGCGATGGACCGACAAGGCAATCAAAGAGAGAGCCTGTGCATCCTTTGAATCCCAAGTCTTTTGGGCATTAGACCTTGGGGCAAGTGCAGGCGCCTGTGCCGGAGCTGCCTGTTGTTGTCCTCTCCCATGCGCACCCCCCTGAGGAGGTGTCGCCGGAGCTAGTGGACCTGGACGTGGCTCATCACCACTCACATAATCCCAAAGGCTCTTGGCCACAAGCACATTCTTGAGCATGAAGCTCCACAAGGAATAGTTCGTCCCATCAAGCTTGTCCTCTTTGGACACATATGTGAACACATCATTCCCAGGAGCTGCCATAATGCTCGACACAAATACCTGCAAAAATATCAACTGTGTAGACTGTGTACAACAGTCTCTGAGAGCAACCCTGCAATCTGAAAATACTCTTCAAGAGTATTCACCAATGCAAAACCCTAAAAACAGTGTACTTCTTACAGTACCAAATACATCCACCTGCTGCCTGCAAATTCAGTCCTTTGAATGTGCAAGTAAATGCACCTTTGACTGAACCAAAATGCCCTCAAGAGCTAGAAACAAAAGAAACCCAAATCTGCAGCCAAATGTCTTCACACACTATTGTTGACAAGCTGAATAGCAGATCTGAAGTAGAGTGTCGAGTAGAAGACAACGTCGACCAGCAGGAGATAATGCCACGTCAGCACTGTACAACCAGCTCCAAAACTGTTCAGATTTTGCAGAGGGGTTCTACAGAGCAAGGCGAACACAAATGTGCAAAAAAATCAGAATTAGGGTTTGGTCGTACAACTGTACGACCAGGTCGTACAGGTCAGAAATTAGGGTTTGCAGTTTCGTCTGCACAGACAGCTTCAGAGTGGTCTGTTATGTCCCTGATGTAAAAGGTTTGAACAGATTCTGAGCAGAAACCCTAAAACGACCAAGAAACCCTAAATCAGCAGAAAACCCTAAATCAGCAGAACCAGCTCGCTCTGATACCAATTGTGAACAAATAGGGTTAGGGTTTGCAGGTGGGACTCAACAGAGAGAGAGAGAGTCAGCTGCACGAATGGGTCTGCACTTGTATTGATAAAAATGTGCAAGTACAAATGAAAGTGGCCACACAATAAGTGATATATGGCCAAACCTAATAGTGTGTTCACATGGGCCGGCCAAAATGGTGCCATGTGGACCAAATCACTAATAAAATAAACTGGGGGAAAAAACCTCCACTAACTGAAGTAAAAAGTGCCCCAGTGGTCCTAGACTGATCACTAGCACTCCCGTGGGTGCATACAGACGTGTAAAACCCAACAAACCCCCCTGGAGTGATATGTGATCATTGTGAGTATCAATCACCAAAAGGCTGCAAGTGCAAGGCAGTGCGGAAAGCCTCGAACTTTTCTCTGGAAAGTGCCTTAGTGAAGATATCTGCCACATTCTGATCTGTAGGACAGTAGATCAGACTGATATCACCTGCATGAAGTCTCTCCCGAACAAAGTGATAGTGGATCTCGATGTGTTTCGTGCGAGCATGAAACACAGGATTCCTGGCCACTGCAATGGCACTCTGACTGTCACTGTAAATGGTAGTAGACTCCTCTACTAATATATCCATATCAGTCAATAACCTGCGTAGCCAAATGCACTCCACTGTAGTAGTGTATGCGGCTCTGTACTCTGCCTCACAAGAAGAACTGGCAACTGTGGTCTGTTTCTTGCTTAACCATGAAACGCATGAAGAGCCAAGAAAGAAACAAAATCCACTCGTGGAACGGCGAGAATCATAATCACCTGCCCAATCTGAATCACTGTAAGCATGTACAGTCATAGACCCCCCTGTGGCATACCATAGGCCAAAGGTCTTGGTGCCCTGCAAGTAACGGAATACACGCTTGACAGCCTGCCAATGTGACATGTGTGGGCTGTGCATGAATCTGCTGAGCTGAGAGACTGCAAACTGAATATCTGGCCTCGTATTACACAAGTATATGAGGCAGCCCACAGCCTGTGCATAGGTGGTAACATCAAAA
The DNA here is from genome assembly GCA_033807815.1 of Rumohra adiantiformis. Lineage (NCBI taxonomy): Eukaryota > Viridiplantae > Streptophyta > Polypodiopsida > Polypodiales > Dryopteridaceae > Rumohra > Rumohra adiantiformis. Next base: position 6,197 of record JAWWVC010000103.1, on the reverse strand, counting down.
GAATCACTGTCATCATGGATGGACAGTTTCAGCCCCGTCTCCATAGGAGTGCTCATGGGCTTGCAATCCTGAAATTTAAACTTCCTCAGAAGTTTATCCACATACTGAGATTGCATCATACGAATACCCCTATCATTCTGCACAAACTGGATGCCCAAATAGTAATGTAAAGGCCCCAAATCAGACATGTCAAATGTCTGTTGCAATACCCTCTTGAAAGCTGCAATTTCATCGTCATGTGATCCCATAAGCAAGAGATCATCCACATATAGACTGATGATCAGCAGATATGTCAATGTTTTCTTAACATACAAAGTGGCTTCGGATGGACTATTCACAAAGCCCTGGTCAAGTAGAAAGGCATCAATCTTTGCATACCAAGCTCGAGGAGCTTGTTTCAAACCATACAAGGCCTTTTTCAGCCTGCATACTCTGCCTTCATGACCATGTGCTGCAAAACCATGGGGCTGCTGTACATAAACTTCCTCCTCGAGGTCCCCATGCAAGAATGCAATCTTAATGTCGAGTTGGTGAACAACCCAACCATGATGTGCAGCCAATGCGGTCACACATCGAAGTGTTGTCATACGGGATGTAGGAGCAAAAGTCTCCTCATAATCAATGCCCTTTTTCTGAGCATAGCCCTTCGCCACGAGACGGGCTTTGTACCTGTCAATAGAGCCATCTGCATGTCTCTTGATCTTGAAGACCCACTTGGTACCAATTGCTCTTTTGCCTTTGGGCAAATCAACCAAATCCCATGTTTGATTCTTTTCAATAGAATCAAACTCAGCCTGCATGGCTGTTTTCCAATGCACATTTTCACATGCATCCTCATAGCTGTCAGGCTCATCATTGTCCTGTAAACTGGCTGCCATAACCATGTCAATGTCAATGACATCTGCATGCTCAAATGACCTTGTCTCTCTACGAGTTCGGCCAACAAGAGGTGCCTCAAGATGGCTGTCCTGCAAGGTACGAAGATACCATCTCGGTATCGTCCTTGCCCCCTGTGTAACAATGGGTTCTTGAGGTACCATCTGCTGAATATTCAGTTCAGCTCTTGGCTGATTTTCAGCATGCATAGGTGGACCAACCGGCTGAATTTCAGCATCATGTACATGTGGCCCACCTGTGGAATAGAAATCCATAGGCAGTAGGTCTTCAAAGACGTCATTTGCAGCCTGAAAAGCATCAAAACCAGCAATGGATAATTCTGATTTTTCATCAAAAATCACATCCTTGCTGACAAACAACTTCTTGGAAGAGGGGTGGTACAACCTGTAACCTTTGCTTTCATGGTTGTACCCCACAAACAAGCATTTAGTGGCCTTGTCATCCAGTTTCCTTCGCAACTCTTGCGGTATGTGGGCATATGCAACACACCCAAAAGTACGAAAATGTGACACTGTAGGCTTGCGATCATACCAAGCCTCAAAAGGTGTCAATGTCTTCAGTGCCTTTGTAGGGCACCTGTTTAAAATATGACATGCGCACATGATGGCCTCCATCCAAAACAAATGTGGTAGCTTCTTGCCTTTAAGCATGCAACGGGCCATCTCCATGAGAGACCTGTTCTTTCTTTCCGCTACCCCATTCTGCTGAGGGGTGTACCTCGTAGTGTACTGATGCTGAATACCTTTTCCCACAAGGTAAGAATTCAGCTGGGAAGACATATACTCCCCCCCTCGATCTGACCGTAGGGTCTTGACTCTACAACTAGAGTCAGTCTCTGTAAGAGCAACAAATGCCAAAAATGCATCATAAACCTCTGACTTTCTAGTCAAAGGGTACACCCAACACATCCGAGTGAAATCATCTATGAATGTGGCAAAGTAGAAGTAGCCACCCAATGATTTGGTCTGCATCGGACCACACAAGTCACTGTGTATGAGCTGTAATTTCTGAGTTGCCCTCAAGGCTTGATCACGCGGAAAAGAGAAGCGATGCATTTTGCCCAAAATACATCCCTCGCATATGTGATCCAGTGGTCTCTCCATGAGAGGTAAATCTCTGACCATAGCATGTCTCTGAAGCAACAATAAGCTGCCATAATTGACATGTCCCATGCGTGCATGCCACAACTCCGCATCTACCATAGATGGAGTACGATCAGTGAGTGCATAGGCGGACTGATCTATGGGCTGAAATGTATCAAGCTGATACAACCCATGGCTCAAAGTGCCAGTAAGCAATAAACCTTCCGTTCCCTTGCTTCTGACAATGCATCTGTCGTCGTCAAAACTGACATGTAGACCACACTGTGCCATAGAAGAAATGGATAGCAAATTCTTCTTGATGCCTGGCACAAATAAGGCATTCTGAAGGCGGAGAATGGAGCCATCAATGGCTGTCAACTGGATCTCCCCAATGCCACGAACTGGATAGGACGCATTGTTAGCACACTGTACAACGGTGCTAACTTTCTGAGAGCTCATAGAGCTGAATAAGTCTCTACGGGAGGTGATGTGCTTTGAAGCACCACTGTCAAAGTACCAAGTATGAGCATGATCTGTCATACTGAGAGCATGTGAAGAGGGTGCATAACTGCACGTAAAGAAGCAATAATCCCTGTCTACTGCATAGGATGCAGTCTCAGTGGATGCTACGGAATGAGAGGCATCTGTGGCAGACATCCCTGACTCCTTGTCCTTCTTGTCCTTCTCTTTTGCAATCCTCTTCCTGCAATCTGTAATATAGTGGCCTGGCTTCTTGCAATAGTGACACTTGCCCTTCTTCTTGGGCTGTCCATCGGACCCTGTAGTGTCCTGTGAGGAGCCACCACCACCTGTACTCTTTGACTTGGGCTGAAACTTGCCCTTCCCTCTATGATCAGCTGCATAAGCTCTATCGGCAGATGCCTGATCCATTCCCAAGTTCTTCCGTGTCTGTTCCTCCTGCAACAACAAACCCACCAAGTCTTGGAACGTCAACGGTTCTGGGGGCATGTCGCATGGAAAGAGACAGAGAGGTATGGAAAGAGAGATAGGATGGTGGCAAAGAATCCATAGTCCTCGAGACTACCTGTGCATCTGACATAATCTCATCTACATTGATGAGTTGCTCACGCAAATCCTGAATTTTGTTCACATGTGAACTCATTTCCTCTCCCTCATGCATCCTGACATTTTCCAACTCCTTCTTTAAGAAGGACACGCGAGCCTCATTCCTGGCTGCGTACATATGCTCCAATGTGGTCCACGCTGTCCTCGATGTACCCGCTGACCGGATATGAGGAATGATGGTGCGCTGGACCGACAAAGCAATCAATGAGAGTGCCTGTGCATCCCTCGAATCCCAAGCCTTTTGGGCATTTGTCCTTTGAACTGGGGCTGGCTGCACCTGTACTTGTCCTCTCCCACGAGCACCCCCCTGCGGAGGAGTCTCTGGGGCAATAGGACCTGGACGTGCCTCGTCCCCACTGACATAATCCCAAAGGTTTTTGGCAACCAACACATTTTTCAGCATGAAGCTCCATAGAGAATAGTTTGTCCCATCAAGCTTGTCCTCCTTGGACACATATGTGAACACATCATTCCCTGGAGCAGCCATTGTATGCAACAAAAAATCTGCAAATGCTATATGCAGCACAAAAACTGCAAATGCCCAAATGTGTGAAGACTGTAAACAACAGTCACTGCTGGCAACTTCCAAGCAGAAATAGAATACTCTCCAAGAGTATTCAGCCTGTGTGCGAAGAAAAAATCCCAAAATGCAGAAACCCTAACTGCAATGTGCTTCTGAAAGCACCAAATACATTCACTGTCTGCCTGCAAAATGCCCAAATCTGTAGCAAAATGACTTCACCCAATGCCTGGATGAAGTTTGCAGCACTAGATCTGCGTGTACCTGTCACAGAATGAAAATGCCCAAATTTCACAGAAAAACGTGGGATTTTCTTACTTATTGTGTAAATTTGCAGATCTGGATCTGACGGCGACTGAAAATGCAGATTCGCGAGCTGTACGGACCAGATCTGGCGCCCATCAGCTGTACGGACTGTACGGCGGCGACTGTGCGGACTGTACGGAATGGCGGCGACTGTACCGGCAGGTCTAAAAATGTACGGGCAGCTGATAGGAAGCTGTTTTAGCTGAATGCCGGCGACAGAATGTTTCAGAATGTGGCCGGGAAGACCTAATAGGCTCTGATACCAATTGTGAGCTTTAGGGTTAGGGTTAGCAGAGATGTACTCAACACAGAGAGAGAGTGAGAGCTACACGAATGGCTGCTCATGTATTAGGATAATGCACAAGTACAAACAAATGTGGCCACACACTAAGTTATAAGGCCAAACCTAAAGTGTGTTCACATGGGCCGGCCATAACTGGTGCCATGTGGACCAAAACACTAATAAAGTGAACTGGGGGAAAAAAGCTCCACTAACTGAAGTAAAAAGTGCCCCAATGGTCCTAGACTGATCACTAGCACTCCCGTGGGTGCATACAGACATGTAAAACCCAACAAAACCTAGCTCCGAAAGAAGACGGCGAATTCACATTACTTCGCAGGTTGCGGAACAAGCAGCACGGTACTCTGCCTCAGTGGAAGACAAGGCGACAGTGGGATGCTTCTTACTGCTCCAAGAAACAGCCCCAGACTCAAGTGAAAAGCATAGCTGGTAGTAGAGCATCGAGAATTGGGATCACCACGCCAATCCAAGTCACACCATCCATGAAGAGTGATAAAGGAATTGGGTCCTTCTATTGCATATCATAATTTAGCTGTAGGGGTATCTTAAAAATACCATAACACACACAGCATGTGCGTCATGTGAGATTTCCAAGGCACCTGCAAGAATGGATGTACAGCACCAACAACAAAACTCATATCTGACCTAGTGTTAAGAAGCTAGATTAGTGATTCCATTAGATGCTAGTAATGGATTGCGTTGGCCAATCCAGAGCTATCATTGGTAGACAATTTGGCATTTGGGTCCATGCGTGATGAGATGGCTCTTGTGAGATGGCTCTTGCATCACTCATGCAAAACTTTTCTAGCAACTCAAGAACATATTGTCAGTGAGAGACAAACATACCACTAGAAGATTGCTAAATCTCCAATCCAAGGAAGAAGTGGAGAAGGCAAACATCTATCATCTCCAATTATTGGCACAATGAAACTTTGATCTTCTCAACTAGTTGCAAGTTGCTGTTGGTGATGATAAGGTCTTCAATGTAGAGGACTAGGATGCAAAGATGGTCCCCCTCTCTTTTGAAGTACATGTTGTAATCTGCAAGAGAATAGAGGAAGCCCAACTTTTTGAGGTAGAGTTCCATCTTCTCATTCCAAGCATGGGGTGCTTGCTGAAGACCATACAAGGCCTTAATTAACCTGTAAATATGTACAAAATTTTGGTGATTGAGTGGATCTGTAGGTCACTGGTTACTAGGAGGCAACAAGAAACAAGTGTTGCGTGAAGGGAAGGTAGCAAGGAACTAATGTTGCCAATATTATTGCACACTGTAATTGATGCCGACCACTAGATAGAACATGATGGATCTAAGAACAACCTCCATCAACAACAACCTCTAGATAATGACTCTCAAGAGCCTCTACATGACGTGCACACACTAGAATAGGGAGGCAACAAGTACTGACAACAAATGTACAAGCACAAGGCACCAGCCATGACGGTTGCCTTTCTCTTGGGTGCATGGACCTGAAGACACCATTTCAGCATAAGAAGGAAGGTTTGGTGGGTTTGGCATAGTGGCCAACTATGGCAAAGAGGATCCAAAAGTGTTCCAACAATGCAAACACTTCCTTCAGTAGTGACCTTTCTTGCCACATGAGTTGCAATATCATTGCGCTCAAATAACATCTAATTCCTCTTAGGATAGCTGCTGAGTCAAGGAAGTTGCAGCTGCCAAGAGCACGAGGTGCTAGTGGTGAGGCTTGTGTTGGTGCATTTGTCCTTTGGTTATGGGGTCTAGATCTTGGTTGTGGAGGTCTAGCATGAGCAGGTTGAGTTGTTAGAGCCTCTATTGTTGTAGATGTTGCCCTTCCTTGTAACTTGCCTAAGCAAACATTGTCATTGCAATCCTCTTGATCAAGTACTTGGGGAACCAACTTATCCCAAGTAATCACTGTCATCCTCCCTGAGGTGATGAGAGAGGTGTAGAAAACTATATAACTCACCGGAAGCTCAGATAGCAAAGTGATTGCCATATCCTCTTCTGAGTGCTTTCCTCCAA
>JAWWVC010000101.1:0-12279 GCA_033807815.1 Rumohra adiantiformis | reverse complement strand
CCCTATAGCAAAAAGGCTACTGATACCAAGTGGGTTTACAAGATAAAATGCAAACCAGATGGCAACACTGATTGTTATACAAAAAGGCTTATTGCAAAAGGTTATGCTCAAGAGAAGGGTAAGTATCTATGCATTAGAAGCTCATCATAATTAGAATTTACATCATTTGGACATTAATATTGCAATTTTGTATGGTGACTTACATGAGGAGCTATATGTATAGTAGCCTTGGGGATTTGTTTAGAAAGGGAATGTGAAAAGGTATGCAAGTTGAAGAAGGCATTGTATGGTTTAAAACAATCTCCTTGTGCTTGGTATGAGAAGATACATGCATATTTAAGTGCACATGGTTCTTGTAATAGTCCAACTAAAAGAACTCTCTATGTGAAGAGAGATAGTGATGTCCTTTTGGTCATCGTCTAATAGTACATTGATGACATGCTGATCACAGGTCCAAATAAGACGCATATTTTTGACCTTATGATGGAACTAAATTCAACCTTTAATGTTTTCAATTTGGACCCATTGCATCATTACTTGGGCATTCAATTTATACATTCTGATGATGGGATTGTTTTGTTGCAAACAAATTACATTAAGACATTACGGCATAGATTTGAACTTGAAGACTTGCTACACCTATGGAAATAGGTTTACATCTTAGCACTCATAATATTGGAGACTAGTTTGATTGTGTTCTCTATCATAGCAAGCTACGGGATGTCTCATATATGTATACATTATGAGGCTCAAGGTTCAATATTATGCAATCTCATAGGTGAGAAAATTTATGTATAGCCCGAGGAATAAGCATTGGCACATTTTTAAGTGCATGTTTTACTCCTTGGGTTGTTTTATCCCAAGAGCAATGCATTGACACCAAACTTGCTTGCTTTTTTAACATATATGAATTAGGCTAATTTCTCTACAACACACTAGTGTCCACTAGTGTTTTTTGTTTCTTAATGATGCTTCACGTGTATTGGAGATTATCAAGAAGCAAGTTGAGGAGAGGGCATCATTCACACCTAATATTATTGAGTGTGTTTGGCATAGATGCCTTTTGGGTTGACTTGGTGTTGGACAACATTCCTCCACTATTGTCTTCACGGACAATCAGAGCGCATCAGTAGTTACAAGGAACCTAGTGTTTGTTGCTAGAATAAATCATATTGAGGTGCATTATCATTATTTCAAGGAGAGGCTCTTTGTCAAGGGCAAGATCAATTTGACATATGTGAAAACACAAGACAACCTTGTTGCTTATCTATTCACAAAGGCTTTGCCTTGTGAGAAGTTTGAAGCTTTTTGCAAAGATTTGGGCTTTCTTCCCTTTGAAGATTGATGATCACTATACATAGAGCATGGCATTTCTCTATATCTTTAGTGCCAATGCTTGTTCACAACATCACTCTTAGGGGGGATTTGTTGCCATATCATGGTAGTGATGTGTGTGAACACACTTAGGACTGCTAGGACACTTTTTCCCTCTCTAGGAGGTTTTTTCCCCCGTGCATTATATATATGTCCACCACTCTAAGGCTACCTTATCTTTGTACTTGCACACTAAGTAATACTTTTTTTGAGTTATGTGCTCTTGAGCTTCTTCTTCTCTAAGTTGTGTGTGCATTTTTTCAACCCTATCTCCAACAAGTATACATCAGGTGGGTGTTTTCTACAAAGACTTGCTCTTTGATGAAATGGTAATGGACCTTTATGTGCTTGGTCTTAGCATGAAATGGTAATGGACCTCTATGTTCTTGGTCTTAGCATGATTTGGTAATGGACCTCTATGTGCTTGGTCTTAGCACAATATTCTCTTGCCCACTTGGTTTATTAAATGTTCAAGAAAATTTTCAAAGGTTGACAATTCATGCTTTTAAGAAGTAAATTTGGATATTCGTGACAATTCTCATGGATGACTTGTGTATTCACTTTGATGAGAGAGGGGAGTGCATAAACCATTTAAGAGAAATATTTTTGGGTATATGGCATCTATCTAAACCTAGCCCCAAGTAGCGTGCGTAGCCACCTCACATGCTACAACAATAACACTACTTATATCCCCAAGTAGCTCACATAGACAAGTACCTCACATGCTAGAACAATAGTATCCATGTACTTTGATTCTATGCTCAATAAGACAATAGTGGGTTATTTTTTATTGCTCCCCCATGCTAACATACATCAAGTCAATTGTGCCTGCCAAGACCCGCTCTTTGATGAAATGATAGTGGACCTCTATGTGTTTGGCTTCAACATGATTTATTGTGTTCTTAGCCAACTATATATTACTAAGATTATAACAATAGATGAAAACCCTCTTGTCCACCTATAGCCTTAGGTATCTTGCATAGCCAAGCTACCTCATATGCTATAATAATATCACCCATGTACTTTGAGTCAGCGCTAATCAACAAGGTAACAATGGGTTGTTTCTTATTTCTTTAGGTGAAAATAGTACTCCCAAAATTTAATATGAATCCACTAATAGACCTCATATCAAAGATGCTACCAACCCCATCTATAGCTATATAAGCATAAAAATATAATGGCGCACGTGCTACATAGAATAATGCATAAACAAATGTGGACCTCATGTAGTGTAGTGAGTAACTCATAACATCTAAATGCAACTTTGGAGGAATTTGCATAAAATAGCTCTTCAAACCCATAGTAGATTCAAATCCAAACATCATGATTGTCAAGTAAACTAGGCTGCCTATAATCTTCTTGTACATGGTGGCATTCTCACATAAATTAACCATATGTGTACTCATCTTTGCATTACCATACAAAGGTATAGAAATTGGCTTATATTTAGCCATACAATACTTGGGCAGCATATCCAGTGCATATTGTCTCTAAGACAAACATATACCCTCAGGTGCCTTGTTAACCTCAATACCAAGAAAGGCAACTCACCTAAATTCTTCATCTTAAATTCTTGCCTAAGAAGACCCTTCACAAGGTCAATCTCTACATCACTGCCATCCACAATAATGAGTTCATATGCATATATGGTAATGACCACAATCCCAACATCACTCTCATGTATATAGAGTGAGTGTTCAACATCATGTTTCATGCAAAAGTTGATGTTGATAACAAGATAATATGTAATATTGCCATGCCATACTCTCAGTGCTTGCTTTTTCCCATACAAGGCGTACAAAGCCCACATACATATTCTAACTCACATCCACATAGCCAGGCAGTTGCTCCACATAAACCTTGTCTTCTAACTCATCATGCAAGAAAGCATTCTTAACTCCCATTTGATGCATATTTCAACCCTTGAATAAGCCACTGTGTTGACAGCTTTTAGAATGGCCATCTTAGCTACTTGAGAAAATATCTCTTCATAATATATGCCCTACATTTTCAAAACCCTTGGCAATCAGCCTTATTTTCTTATAGCACTCAATAGCCAGTTGGTTGCTCCACATAAACCTCTTCTTCTAACTCTTCATGCAAAAAGACATTCTTAACTCCCATTTGATGCATAGTCCAACCCTTGGATGAGTTGCTGCATTGATATCCTCTCACAATGGCCATCTTAGCCACTTAAGAAAATGTCTTCTCATAATCTATGCCATACATTTGCACATAGCCCTTGGCAACCAGCCTCACCTAATAGCCCTCAATAGTCCCATCATCCTTATGCTTGACCTTATGCACCCATTTATAGCCAATGGCCTTGTCTCCTTACCAAATTTATATGAAACACATCTTATGCATTCCATCAATCTTAAACTTTTGCAAACAAACCACAATCCATTTTGATTGCATAATTTCAATGGATGCTCATTCACATTGCCAATATGTTCATGCTAAGTATCTACATCAGCTACAACTCATGCACCTTGTCCTCATGCATATTTACATCAAAAGTAAACTTCTTCTTGCCAACATGTTTGACTTCAATAATCAACCTTTAGCCATTCTAGAAACCCTAAATATAGTAACCATCAAGATTAAATTTTACTTGTAAACCCTACTCAATCATCTGCAAAAACCATATTTTTGGTAATTTTTGGGGCATGAAACATATTAGCCAAATACTCCATGTGCCCATTTTGCATACTTAAGGGAGCTTTTTCTATGTGAGAAATGGGATGAGTTATGCCATCCCCCATCTCTACATAGCTAGGTGTGTATGGGTTCTTCATAAACCATTCTCCACAAGATACCACGTACATGAGTCCACATACCATACATCGTCCTTGATAGGTACATGTGTTGTCATCATCACCATGTCTACTTGTAGATGCATAATTTCCTTGTTGCTACTTTCCACCTTTATATTTTTCCTTCCTTTCTTGGGCAATCATGTTGCATGTGACCTTTCTCACCAACATTGCCTATTTTCATTAGAATTTCTTTTAGATCTTGAACCAAGGCCTATTTGTCTCCCCTTACCTCAAGATTGGCCTTTGCCCCACCTATATTATGTCTGCTTGTGCAAATCATAGAATTCTTCCTGTCCTTGACTTTCACCACTTACAGCTCTCTCATGACCTCTACCTTGACCCTCACTAGAGTATAAAGCTTGCTCAAAATTTCTAAGCTAAGGTTCTTCTCTTCCCAAATTGACATAGAATCAAATCAAAGTAAGAAGGGATGTTTTACCTTATGTTGAGAGATATCCTACATGCTTTGTATTGCTCTCCAATACTATTTAAGAACGCACCAACCATGTCACCATCATTTTTAGTCACTTTGATAAAACCAAGGGCTTCCACAATACTATTGATCTTCAAAGAATAATCATTTTTTGAGAGGTTTTCCCTCTATACACTATTCATATTTGACTGCAATGACAGCTTTCTAGCTTTAGTGTTTGCACTGAACATCTTAACCATATTTCTCCATGCTATGGTTAGAGACTCTACATTCTATAAGTGACTAATCATAAATTCTATCCTTTTGTATACTTTTTTCATAAGGAATTTTGTGATATTAAACTTCCATTAGTAGAAATTGTTCTTACACAATCTGGTTAAAGTTGTGAGACATTTTGTATAGTTTATGTCAAAACTTACAACCTCTGCAAATATACAAAAATTGCTACATTGATATGTGTATGTTTGTCTACACTCAAATGAGTGTTGACAATTAATTTTAAATGTAATCCACAGTACGTGTACATGTGCCCCCATTTTTTGCACACCAAATTTGAACACTCTGCATTGCCAATTTCAAAAACAGCCAAATTTGAACTCCACTTGTTGAAGCCACATGGAAAAAGCCTTTATAAGTCTAAGGAAGAACAAATGTGCTCAATTTGATTTTCAAATACAAAATTTAACCCTAAAGGACTACAATATTTCTTTGGCTATCTATGATTTTGCAAAGATAGCTCCTTGATTGAGGCCATTGCAGTTGCTTTTTCTCAAACTACCAATTGTAGTGTAGCACCCAAAAATAGGCAAGAGATCATGGAGAAGCTCTCACTTATATAGCACAACCTATAGCTTGTGTGCTTATTTCTTAGCCTCTTTTCTTGCACCAGGATCTAACACCAGGAAAGGAAAGAGGAGAGAGGGAAGCTCCAACCAAGGTAAGTGCATGCATGTGCATGTACACACACACACACAATGAAGACTTTGCACACAAAAAAGAAAGGTTAAATTTTTCTTCTTATTATTCACACATATTAAGGTTTACATAAGTGATAAGAGACTATATGAAACCAAACATAATACAAGTACATGCAATCACCAAAAGTGTGAACTTCCTAGAAAGAAGAGTTGGCACAATAAGTGTGGCATAACTCTGGGGGGCTAACATGGGTGTAGTACAGCTATACAATCACTCGCAAAGATCTTTGGGTCAATCACCTACTAACACTCCAATGAGTGAATTCTTACAATGTCATTGAGGCCCATAGCAAATGCTAGCTCATGTAGATCTTGACTTCTCAATAGGCCCTAAGAAGCTAGTTCTTCAATTAATGCATTCCATAAGACAAAATAACAAGATGATATATTGTATAGCACTTGCCATATTTTTACAAGTGCACTACATGTGGCATGCATACCCACTAGAGCATTCCCAAGCAAATCCTCTCTAGAAACTTAAGCTTCAACATTTTCCCTCTTACTTCCTAACCCTATGATGCCAAATGCTTTCAATGTTCTACCAACAATTAAATTTGAGAGCTTTATCTAGAGTCTTACAAGGGCAGTGCATTTCTTATATACCTATCAAAGTCTAATCTTTTTGCACTAAACATGTATCTTTATTTGGATACTTTTGGCATCAGGATCATACTAAATATTTTACACACTCAAGACACAAGTATATACTATTTCTAGATCTATATTAGTTAGAAACATGGTGGATACTTTGATATGTTGGTTGATAAGAGAGTACAAGAGTGCATTTTAGAGAGGTAGAGAGAAAGGCAAAAGGATAGAAAGAAAGAGGTTGACTACACCTGAAACAAAAAATATTGCATCATGCAATTCATCCTTGATACCATCCAAATGCTACCTTGATACCAATCTACTGAGATAATCTGCAATAGCATTATGTCAGCCTGGTCTGTGTATGACATAGTAATAAGATTCTTACAAAAGGAATATCGACTTGGCCAATCTACCAACTAGCTCTATTTTGCTGAACATGTAAATCAAAGCCTAGTGATCCACATGAATTATCACTTTATTTCCTAACAAATAATGTCTGAAATTTTTCAAGGCAAAGATAACACTCAAAATAATTCTTCTCTACTTTGTTGCTATAGACATCACCTTGCTAGCATATAATACACTAGTATGTACCATTCTTGTTGCTTTTCTTGCATTAAGACCACTCCCACAACTATATAAGATACATTCACAAACACATGAAATGGTATGGACCAATCAGGTGGTTGTAAAATTGGAAAAACTTGCATCATCTTCTTCCGAATTTTGATTGCTTTATCTTTCTCTTTTGTCCATTCATACTTGACCTCCTTCTTGGTAAGTTTTGACAGAGGTGAACAGACATGAGACAAATATCTCAAAAATCTATTGAGCTACTTAATCTGACCCACAAATATCATACTCTAGCAAAAGCACATTTTGTAGGATTTATACTTAATTTGGCTATTTTGCATCTTTCAAAATAGAGTCTAAGTTGATTCAAATGCTCAAATATTTTTCCAAATACAATGAAATCATCTAAGATCACTCTCATGAATGAGATATTTCTAAAATGTTGGAGCAAATACTATTTGTATGTATTTCTAAAATGTTGGAGGTGCATTCTTGTGCCCAAAAGACATGACTAACTAGCATAAACCCCCCGTTTTGTTATGAAGGTTGTCTTGTCTCTATTCTTTGGTGCCATCAAAATATGACTATAGTCATATTTTGAATCCATGTACAAATCTATACATTTGATGACCTATTGCATTCAACAAAGTGTCCTAAAAGGGTAAAAGAAACGGATCTATTTCTATGACTACATTCAATTTTCTATAGTCAACTCAAATTTTGAGTTTTCCATTATTTTTGGGAACTATCACTATTGGTGATAGCCATGTGACACTCTCCAATGGATAGATAAACCCCACTTTGAGCAGCTTATCTAGCTCTTCATTCACTTGCTTTACATGAGTAAGGTTCATCCTATATCTTTGTGATACTACTGGAACAACATCTTTTTTCAAATTTATTTTGTGCATGTAAAATTGAGGGTCGACACCCTTCATGCTTGTCTATTTCCTAGCACAGATATCCTTAAACTCTAACAATAGATGAAAAAGATCTTCCTTCAATTGACCTTCAACATCCACACTGATTCTAACATTTTCTGGGTTATCATATGATACCAAATTCAAATCTTTTAAGTCATTCTCTATGACTCTTGTTGTCTTTGACAAATGTCTTTAAAAAGCCTTTTCAGCTTGTAAAATTTGATGCACATGAAACTCATCCTTATGATCAAAATTTAGATCCTCTATTTTTTACTCTTCCAAATCCTTTTGATTTAAGCTATTATGATCCTCTATTTCACTAAGAATCTTTATTTTCTTTTGAGATTTGTCAGCCTTGTACTACTCCACAATTTTGACCACATCAATGTCAAAAATAAGTATGATAGATTCATTTGCCTGAAGCAATGTTTCCTCTTCATCATTTGCTACTTCATCTACCATGTTGATGGCTTGAGAATGAAGTGCCCTCACTTGTTTAGGTACTACCACTGTGGGTACCATGTGCATGGCAATATTTTTCTTGCCTTTCCTTTTTGTCACTCTAGCAGCTCCCCAATCCATCATCATCTTTGCATGTTTAAACTAAGGTCTTCCCATAAATAGGAGATAGGGATTGTCATCCTCATCCATTTGGATATGACCACCAAGTTGATATTAAAACAAAGGCTTCAAACCAAAATGTCTCAATTTTTGAGTATTCCCAAGGGATGAATCCTTCTCTTATCAACCATTTTAAGCTGACATGGAACTTCCTCCAATGTGGGTAAGTTCAACTATAGAGTAATTTTGACATGATTTTCACCCCAGAGCCTCCATCCATTAAAATTCCTTGATTTTGAAATTGAACATGTATTTTAGGAACCATGCAATCCACATCTTTTGTTACCACTATCCACTAATGACTTCCACTATTTGCTCATTTTTTTGCAAAAACTTATTCAAAATCTACTTTTTGAATTCTCATACTAAACTCAAAACTTGATTCAATGTTATTGTTTTGCATTCAAGGAATTTAGAAAATTCCTCTATTTCAGACTTTAGAAAAATCCTCTATGTCAAACTAGTTTATTGGAGAAGCTTATTTCTCTCTGTAAGACATATGTTTCAAAAATTTTGACTTCTCTCTTTCTTCTTCCAAATCTAAAAATTTATTGTTCACTTTGTGAACTTGCTGCAACACTCCTTTTTGGTACTCCTCTTGTGCTTCCCAAATTTTGGGATCTTTTAAAAGCAGATTTGAATTCTATTTTTTGCTTAATCTTGTGATTGCCAAGACATGAGCTATTTGCTTAGGTATTTCCTCCATTTGCATACATTATGAACAATTGCATTCCACATGTAAAACTTTGAATTTGGATTGGTCAAATTTTTGTTTTCAATCCATGTCTATTGTCTTCCATTCCACAATGACAACATTAGTTTGTGGAGCTTTGTTTTGCTACAATTGTGGATTTTTAGCTGGCTGTCTCTAATTGTCATATATAATGATAGGGATACCTCTATCTTATTTGTGCTTGCACCAAAGTGGGAAATCAGGTCCTTGCATGTGCTCTCCTCCACAATAGTTGCAACCCTATCCTTGTAGGTTAGGTGGATCCCGCTGCCTTTGTCAAAGTCTTATGGGTGGTCCCAATGGTCTTTCGTTATTGTTATTCATTACTACATTTTTTGTAGCAACTTGCTGATTTGAATTATTTTAACATATGGCATCTTCAAATGTTGCAAAATAACTTTTCTTTTGCCTTTGACCCTAAAATTCCCAGAGTCTTCAAGGTGGTAGTTATTTTCTTATCCAGGTCTTTGGAATCCTTCCTTGATTTAGACTTCCTCTTTATAAGGCATATGCATGGAAGGGAAGCCATAGCCAAAACCTTCTATGATGGAGGAGGAGAAAAGAGAGCTATTTTACCACCTAACCACACAATGAATGAATGGCCCTTGCCCCAAGTGTCCGTTGGGCTTTATACCAAAACCCTGGCCCGTGTCCACATGTCTTGGTTGGCCGCCCACTAGACATGTGACCCCTTGGCCCAACAACTAGATATTACTTGTCCCCTTAACCTCATAATAACCATAGCCTAGGCAGTGCTTGCTACTTACATTATTACAATTGAGCTCTCTAGGACACGTGTCCTATAGTGAATAGCATATTAACTAGGCATACACATATATATATTTCTTATTAACAAGAAAGGGAGTTTGGGAATAACCTTATAACACATTTTGTTCTTGTTCAATGCTTGACTTTGACATTTAGTTACTTGAAGTGCTGCCACTAGAGTTTTTTCTAGTGCTGGAGTTTGTAAAAAGTAATTGCTGGGTGCAATTTCCCAGCTAGAACTTGTTGTAGAAGCTGGGCTTTTGCTTTGATTGTGGAAGGAAAAATTTGAAGCTTTTTTCTTGATGTAAGTTTTGCTTCTTGTGTAGTGACCACATAAGAAGATTAATATTGAGACTCAATTTGCAGAGTGGTCTTGGATTTAGTTGATGGAGTAAAAGATGAGTGGGAGCTAGTAGCCTTTTGAGATGTGCTTGATGAAGTTTCAGCTTTTGGTACCCACTTGAGAGTTTTGTATGGAAGAGATTTTGATGATGATAAAGCTAAGTGGACTTTAGTACATGTATGATGTTGAGTTTCCTTTGAAACCCACTTTAGTATTGGAGCTGATGGAATTTTGCCTTTTGGTGAAGAATTTCTTTCTGCTATAACTTTTGTGCTTGAGACTTTTGGCACCCAAATTTGAGTGCTGCCTTGATAGAAGCCTTGATCTTTAAGTGTAGTCCTTGGAATATAGTGTGTTATGGTGTTGGCTAAAGACTTTTTGTGTGCCTTCAATCCCAAAGTTTGTTGACGCTTTCTTGTTTGTGTACTTTGTAAGAGCTTGAGCATCATTTGATGACTTGCTTTTGGAAGCCATTATTTGGCTTGTCTTTGCTCCCCCCTTGCGTAGCCTTAGCTATGAAGTAAGGAAGCTTGCACACACCAAAAAGATCTTTCATTATCATACTCTTAAATCCATCTAAGACTAGGAGTGGTTGTGGCTGTTACTTGAAGTTGTTGTGCGGAATTAGAAATAGATGCTTTTTTTTTTGGAATCTCCTTCTTAACACGTTTACCTATAAGGTCTGAGTTGTTGTTTACCTTAATTTTGTATTGCTAACTCTTCCAGCCCAATTGGCAAATTGTGTGTTGCATCAAGCAAAGAGCTCCCTAGGACTACATCCACACAAGCTTGATTTTCATTAGCAACATGTAATGTTACATAGAAAGGTTGTAGCTAAATACTCACCTTGACACAACATTTTCCTAAGCTTTGAGTTTTCTTGTTGAAGAAATTGTGAAGTCAGATTTGGGTTTGCATGAGGGAAGGATTTCCAAAATTTTTTCCACATTTCATAAGAAATCACGCTACAATCCACTCTTGAATCTAGAAATGCAAAATTTGTAAACTATGCATGTTGCATGAGTAGTCTCAATATTAATTGGAATGGTTTGACAATTTCCTCCTCTTCTAGGTATTAAGGTTAAAGTACCAATACTTGAGCTTTAGCTACCTAGATCATCCAAATTGGCACACTATCATATCTCTCTTCATCACAAAATTATATGAGATAGTATTGGGTGCTTACATCCATGGTAGTCAAGATTTGTGGCGACTTTTTTGGCTCAAAGCATTTTGTTGTACATGGAAATGGAACATAAGACCCATCCATGACATCCTTACACCATTAAAAACCATCTATTTTGATACTTTTCTTGGAAGCATTATACATTTGCAAGGTTGCATCACTCTTCTTTGACAAAGCAATATGAGACCCTTCCAAGGAAGCAATATCAAATTCCTCCACTAGGAAATGAGTCACATCTTGATACAAGTGATTCTTTAGGTTGACTTGTATAATGGCATTTTCATGTCTAAGGTATAAGTATTTGTAACCCTAATCCTATATCATTAGGAATTGAGTGGTCTTCCTAGGGTCACTTCATAAGTGGTATTCTTGCCAAAATCTACTATAGCAGAAGTATGCTCATATTCTATACCACAAGATTTGACTGTGACGTTTTCTAGCAAATCAATGGGGCTATTCATACACCTATCTACCAATTACAAATTCATCTTTGTCTTACACACTATTGGCTTTCCCCTTATTTCTCATGTTGGTCTGGGGGCAATGCTAATTTTTGCACCAATATCCAAAATGGCTATTGACTTGACATCATCAAACTCTATTGGCAAAGTGGTATTTCCTTTTTCTTGTTCATTATACTTGCCCACTTTGTTCAGCAGTATAGGTGCAACTAAAGATTTTTGTGTAAGCTCTCTTAAATTTGAAATTTTTTGGTCTTTGTTGCAAGGTTTTTGTGTCCCATAACCCTTGTTTTATCAAACATGTAGCAAATTCTATCCAGAGCTCTAGACAAATTCACAATAGATCAGTCATTGGTATGGTACATGTGACAGGTGCAAACATTAGAGCTTGCAAGTTACCTACATCTTTGTCATGCACTACTGGTCTTCTTAAGGACGGTTCTCTTACAAAAAAAGAATGTTGCTTATACTCTTCTT